>BHFT01021124.1:0-22018 GCA_004320025.1 Laticauda laticaudata
AAAACTTTTTGAGCGGATGGAATCTCAGTCGATGGATGCTGGACGGTTAGAGAGGATGAAAAATGGAGGCAGTGAGTGCAGAACAGAAGCATCACATTAACAAACGGATGGCAAGTGCTTCTCTCTGTTTTACATCCTCTTTCCATCCGTTGGTGCAGTGTGACATGGGCTTCCGTGAATAATGTAGTCATTAAGTAAACCTTGCTTCCCCCATTGATTTTGATTATCACAAGTTGGCTGGGAAGATCACAAATGGTGATCACATGACCCAGACCAAAACATTATAAATATATGGCGGTTGCAAAACACCCAAACTTTGCTCAAGTGAGCAAGGGTTGCTGTGGCAGCCATAAGAATGGTCATATATCAATTTCAAAGTGCTGTTATAACTTCAAATTGTCAATAAATGGATGGCTCTAAATCAAGGGCTACCTCTATAATGATAAATATGTTGCACCTACTTATGGCTTAGTATATCCATTTCTTCTTGTTTTCTCTCGAAATAACAGAAAAACACAGTGTTATTTTTCAGTAATTTTGCTGCTAAGTCTCAATGATACAATTTTGAGTAGCTATGAGGTTTGTAAAAGAGGTGTGAACAAGATGTGCATGCAGCCTATGATCTGTGGGTTTTCCATCCCTGGCTTAGGATGAGCAGACTTAGCTATGTATGAAGTTTTCCTATGGAATTCAAAACTACCAGTTTTATTCCACCAATAGACTCCATTTTATACTCCCATTATCCATATATATTGCAGCTGAGGACATAACAAAAGAAATAGACAAAAAGAAGGCCACACATAGCCTTCTTTCTCTATGATTAATACTGGAGTGTGTTTAAAGATAGCCAATCTGACTACATGGTTAATTTGGTCTTTGGAAGGATAGCTGAAAGGGGATCTCATTGCATGAATACTTCACTTCAAATACAATGAGGGAAATGTTATTCTCAGGCATCAGCATTATATCAAAATTTATTGGATTCTTAAAATTACTGAAATAGTTTTATGAATGGGAAACTTAAAAAAATGGATTCTGCTATCTGGCAAAGTGAATTGTTGTCTGGTTGGTATCACTGTTGTGGGCAGAACAGTTTAAAACATTCCTAATTAGGGAAGATGAGAAGGTTAGGCTAATGAGGAAACCTGGGGCAAACTCATACAGGCAGAATGAATGCAAACTGTTGAAGCCCCCGCATTATATTTGCCCTCATTTATTCCTAGTTTTGTTGTGGGTTAGAACTATTGGCATGATTTTATTTTCAGTTCTTCAGTTTTCATGTCCTAAAATTATTAAAACACTAATAATGAAAAGACGTGAATAAAATATAATGATTAGGTTCACACACTATATCAGGGGTAGTCAACCTTTTTATACCTACCACCCACTTTTGTATCTCTGTTAGTAGTAAAGTTTTCTCTAACCGCCCACCGGTTCTACCGGTTCCACAGTAATGGTGATTTGTAAAGTAGGGGACAAAACCCGTACCGCCCACCATTAAAGCTGGAATGCCCACGAGTGGGCGGTAGGGACCAGGTTGAACTACCATTGCGCTATACTAAACCGTGAATTTAATAAATAAGGTTTTCCAAAGAACCCACAACTAGCTGGTGTGGGCAGGTTTTCACAGATTGGGCTACCACTTTCCTTGAGGATTATAGGTTGCTGCTGTCATGTCATCAGAAGGGTCAACGTGGCCAAGATTTCAGGAGTGCTTTTGCAAGAGGTTGTCAGGGTAAGGATGATAACAGGGGGATCCAAAAAGCTGGATGTTTTCACTCCCACCTTAAAGTCATTCTTCCCCCTCTCCCAGAGTGCCAATAGCCCTGCGACCCTCATAGCTCCTTTATACCATATTTTTCAATTTCAGTCTTCAGATCTTCATATTGTGTGATCGTCTCCAATTCTCAGTTTTCTATTTTACTAACATTGCCATATCAGTTATCCACACTTTCTTCTTTTCAATCACAGTTAAATCTGGTGTGTTGTGGGATAAGACTTTTATCAGTTTGGAAGTCCCATGATATTTTAATCTGCTCATTTTTGAAAACCTTTTAATCTGTATGTTCCCACCAATTTTTCATTACTGGCACACTATAATTTTTACAGATATTCCAGTGATTCATTTTTTTTACTGTGTTATGTCTTTGTTTATAATCAGTTTGAGCAATCTCCTTGCATGAGCTGAGTATATCTACTGTTTCTTCTGCTTCTTTGCTCAATCTGTACTTTAATTATTTGTTGATTTCATTTCAACTTTATTTTATGAGTTCAAATAGCTTGCTCCTGAGCAACCAAAATCAAGCCTTCAATTTCTTTCTCTTTTTTTAAATGTTCCAGTTGTAAACCATTGCCGAGTTTTATTTTTATCTGCTTTCCCTGGATCTTTTATCGACATAAACCATGCAAATACCTTTCATTTCCAGCATTCTCTTCATGTTTCTATTACATTACTTAATATTCATTTTTTGTTTCCTGTAATATTCAATAAGTTCCCATTTCTAATTTGTATCAATACTTGTTCTTTGCTGTCTTTTCCAAAAGCAGCCCATACAGTTTGTTTGACCTAAAGTAAACTTTTGACTCCATTTCTGCAGGCCTGGTATAATGTATCAATATCAGTATGGGAATGTAATACATAGTGAATGGCCATCATTTTTGTTGTTATTGTTGTCTGTCCAAATTGCCCAACTTGTGTCCAGTTAATAATTCTAGCAGTGTATTGTATCCAGAATATTGATGGCTTTGATTCAGTTTCCACTATTCACTTTTGTTTTTAGCAATTTTCTCACTCTTTGGATGTATTATAATCCAATTTTTAACTTGTCCCTGCTTGATGTTAATCAAGTATAAAATGGCCAAATACTTAATAAGCTTCATCCTGATGGTTTGATCATTCAGCATTTGAATTCCATTAGTCTGTGATTTCATCCCAATTTATTGCTACCATAGAACATTTCTCTCAGCCAAATCCCATCACTATAAATGTGTATTCTTACAGTGTTTGTAAGAAACTTGCCACCAGTGAGTTAAATATATAAAAGATATATTACAAGCAGCCCATTTCGCAACAACCTGTGGTTAGCAACAATAGTATCATTTAGACTTATATATCACCCCATAGTGCTTTGCAGCGCTCTTTGTTTGTAATGTAAAAGCATTATTTGCATATTTCCCCCAACAATCTGGATCCTCCTTTTACCAACTACAGAAGGATGGAAGGCTGAAACAATCTTGAGCCCCATCTGGATCGAACTCCAGGCTATGGGCAGAATTTGCCTGCAATGCTGCATTCTAACCACTGTACCACCAATGTCTCTTACACCAGGATTAAGAAGTCGGACTAGAACTGGGGAACCCACACTGGTTCATCCTCAGCCACAGAAGTTCTCTTTTTCTCAGACTAATCTGCAATGCTGCGCGGGGGTATTATGGTCATAAACTTAAAGGAAGCTTACATAAACCACTTTGAACTCCAAGAGGATTATAATTGTTTTCTGATGCATAATATTACAGGCTTCAGATACCAATGAAGCAAGTTGCAAACCAGTGTTGGTAAGTGGTAATCTTCTAATCATCACTATCATCATCATTACCACCACCACTACCATCATCTGATCCTCAGCCATTCCAAGAAAACTAGCCTCTTTCTCCTTTCCTCAATGTTCATTAGAGCTTCCTGCGTGTTATTCAGGAGTTTGGAGACATTTGGTTTAGAAGTTATTCTACCAAGTCCTCCATTACCCGGTTTCACTGTCCAATCCAGGAAAAAGCTCTCATTGTGTTTTGGAATCATCTAGGACTAAGAAAATCCATGATGCACTTAAACTACATTGGGGATTACTTAAAAATCCAACTGGGTCTGATTTGACCCAGCTCATTATCCAAGGAGAAGAGGGAAGTGTGAAAAAATAAGAAAAGAAACATCAGAGAAGAAGCTTTTCCTAAGCCTGTCAGATCAAGTGAACAAGAGGAAAGAAATGCTAGAACCTTCTTAGACATCAAAGAGCTAACAAAGATTTTGTATAGTCTTTTCCTGGATCCGGATTTGAGCAGAATTTTTCCAATTCTGGATCCAGAAAATGATAAAAATGGAAACTGACAATTTCTTCCTAACGTTTGTTTTCAGTTCTGTATTAGAGGTCAATAATTTTTTTTCTTATGTGAAGATTTTATCATTATAATGTTTAATGAAAAATGACGGTTGCTTCTGTAACTAAGGTTTAAAGTCTTCTGTGCCACTCTTCATCTCTAGACAAAATGGCAAGGAAAGAAATCATACCAAGTACAATTTTTAAAAGACCAGTAATCAGTAGGGAAGATGAGTAAGTAAAGTAACTTAATGCCAAAAAGAGTCTGTATTACCAAACATTTCCCTTCTTTCAATATCAAATACTAACATCTTAAGTTTGCTTTGCACACCTTTGACCCTTCCAGCACATTTTCTCTTCCAATGTTTCTCTTGTTTACCATCTACAACTACCATATTGGCAGCTTTTGTCCACTTTAACACAATTTATATCAATGGAATTTTGTCAGCCTTTCCTCCATGTAGTGTTTTGTGCTTTTATGAAAGAATTGTTTTTGTCAAGACAGACCTTGCTGTGATGCCTACAATATATTTCTTCCATGTACTTCCATGTGAGGCAGCTTTCCAGCAGTGCTCATTTTGTTCCTTGTATCTTCAAGGGAAACTTTGATCATACAGGTCCCTTGTTCTTGCCAACTCATCACTGAGTCTGGATCAGTGGTGAAATGCTCTCGGTTTGGGCCAGTTCAACCGAACCAGTAGCAAAAATTGCTGCAGGTTCGCCAAATTGGTAATTTTAAAAAAGCTCCAATGATCAGCTGAGAAGAGAAAGAAGAGAAAAGTGCAGGATTGGCCCTCCCACCCCTCCTGTGCTTTTCTGTTCTTTATCCTCTCAGCTGATTGGTGTGGCAGAGCCTCAGCTGGAGTTTGGAAAGCTGTGCATGTGTATTACGTGCACACATGCGCAAAATGCCCGATCACCGAATTGATAGGGAAACTGATAGAATCCCACTGCTGATCTGGATACATATTTCAGCACAGATTTAGAGCTGAACTTGGATAATCAGAACAATGCAACATTTTTAAGGCACTTTGGCAGGCCATTCCTTTGAGCATTGATCCAAACCTAAACAAAACTGAGTAAGATAAATTCATGAAAAATCCCAGAACACAAATACTGAGGCGGGTGATGATGGTCAGAATATTTTTATATTCTGTGACTATCAGCCTTCATTGAGAATCTGCTAACCAACTGAACTGCGCTAGTCTTCACTCTCTGGTGTAAGCAGAAACAAAGCACCAACTCACAAATCAGTTGATTTCATTGTAGCTTAAAGCATTGTGGTTTCAGTATGGTTCACTGTTTTGTTTAACTGAGTTGAGTAAACCGGAAGTAAATTAAACAGAGATAATTGTGTCATGCACACTCAACTTAGGTGTGTAAATTAAATTCCAATGTAGAACTGACAAATGCAAATTTGTCATGTGAAGAAAGAACAAGAATATTGGGAGGAAAAATATAGCCCTCTTCCCCACTATCTTGACAAAATCTTCTTCCCACAAATCTGCTTTCTGAATCAAGATAAAAGTTGGGTTTTGGTTTTTTTTGTTCCAATGAAGATTGCCCTTTTCATTTCACATATTAGAGTTAGACAGCCTTCCATCTGTCTCAGCCAGTAGTTAAGCTGAGATATGTTACTCTGCCCAGATGAAAAGCTGAAGACGGCTGATCATCTTGACTAACAGCAACCTCTGCAGATATCATTCTGCTGGCTACAGCCTGAAATAGATAAACTAACTTCTTTGATTAAAAAAAATATATGCTATTTACATTCATTACTGACTGGAAGGCTGTTATGGGGTTGGCTTTTGGTTTTTTTTTTTGCATAAACATGAAAAAATGAAGTTGGGAATTATGATTATTATGACAAGGCAGGAGAGATTATAGAAGGAAGAGTGATAGGACATAACTGTAGAGAAGGAGGTCAACATATATTTGCACTTATAACTGCAATAAAGAATATTGGAAGCCAGTTCTTTGTATCTTTTTCCCCTATTTTGCTTTATTTTTTTTTCATTTCTTGCACCCTTGTTTTACTTTTACTTTTATTTTTTCCTTTTTAAAATGACCATTAGTTTGTGTTAGCTTTACCTTCTTGTTCATATATTTTGATATTTTTAAAAAATGAAATCTGGTTATTGTTTCATTTCTCAATTTTGCTTACAAGGGTGTTTAATTGAAGTCTTAGAAAAAAGAAGCATCCCTTCAAAGGTCACCTACATTAAGCCCTGATTTGCAAACCATGGCTGGTTGAATAAAGTACAAGACGTAAATCACACTGAGATCAGGGGTGGGATTCTTCCAGTTTGCACCTATTCGCTGGAACCGGTTGTTTACATTCTAAGTAGTTTGGAGAACCGGTTGTTAGAAGAAATTACTGGCCTAATCCTGTAAGGAAGGCAGGAAGGAAACATTCTGATGTTGCTTACAGAAACTGCCTCTCCATTAACCCTTATTACATTCTTGGCAGGACTAGACTTCCTGTCTCAGGAACTTCTCTGGAGGTTTTTCCCCCTCCTTTGCTGGTACTTTGCTTGTATGGAGTGACCATTCAAAGTTACAGTGGCACTGAAAAAAGTGACTCATGATCATTTTTCACACTTACGACTGTTGCAGCATCCCCACAGTCATGAGAGGCCAGGCGATGAGATGCATGCCTCGATGTGAGTGATATTGAGTTGGTCACACCCAGCCAATAACATGACCACCAAGCCACACCCACCCAGTCACATGACCACCAAGCCACACCAACCAACTAAGCCACACCCACAGAACCGGTTGTTAAAAAATTGAATTCCACCCCTGACTGAGACTGTAAGTTATACTGCTGAGTTCATGGAGTGGTAATAAACTTAAATCAAAGAAACTACACCATGGCACAGGAAAGTGAATGACTGCTTTGTAACAAAAAACCCCATTAAAAATACACACTCTGTCAACATTGTATCTACTCTGGCTTAGAGGTGGTATTCAGCAGGTTCTGACCAGTTCTGGAGAACCGATATCAGAAATTTTAAGTAGTTCAGAAAACCAGCAAACACCACTTCTGACTGGAGATTTTACAGTATCCTTCCCCTGCCACGCCCACCAAGCCATGCCCACAGAACCTGTAGTAAAAAAATTTGAATCCCACCACTGCTCTGGCTGTTATTTTTTTATGTGCTGAAGTGGTGTTGATGTTGAGATACTTTTGAAGAAGAAATCTCCCTTAAAAGTGCTGAACCTTGAGTTTTTACTGGTTTTTTTGTGTGTGGAGGTGGGTGGGTTATGTAGATGATTGCCATTTTTCTTCATTTTATTATTGTGGATTCCTCAACTTTACCATTGTAAACCATTGTAAGTCATACAATTTATCCATCTGGAAATCCAATTAAGAAATACAATCACGTTGGAATCAGATATATGTAAATACATTTGAATTGATACATTTTACTTATCAAGATGCACTATGCAGCCCGCTACTCCATCTCATTTAGCATCGTCTCACAACTGACACACTCATCTCCTAAATCTCAGACATAGACTCAGTCAAAAGCTCTTTAATTCTAAAATCCTCCCACTCATCCAGGAGTTGGAAGGTTGAAGGACTTACATGCAGGGTGGGATTCAAATTTTTTAACAACTGGTTCTGTGGGTATGGCTTAGTTGGTTAGCATGGTTTGGTGGTCATGTGACTGGGTGGACATGGTGGCTGGGCATGGCCAACTCAATATCACTCACATCAAAGCATGCATCTCCTTGCCTGGCCTCTCATGATTGTGGGGATGCTGCAACAGTTGTAAGTGTAAAAAATGGTCATAAGTCACTTTTTTCAGTGCCATTGTAACTTTGAATGGTCACTCCACAAAGTACCAGCAAACACTCCACAAAGTACCAGCAAAGGAAGAGAAAAAAAACTCCAGAGAAGTTCCTGAGACAGGAAGTCTAGTCCTGCCAAGAATGTAATAAGGGTTAACTGAGAGGCAGTTTCTATAAGCAACACCAGAATGTTTCCTTCCTGCCTTCCTTACAGGATTAGGCCAGTAATTTCTTCTAACAATCAGTTCTCCGAACTGCTTAGAATGTTAACAACTGGTTCTACCGAATAGGTGCAAACTGGAAGAATCCCACCCCTACTTACATGCAGATAAGCTGATATTGTTTGATAGCTCTAATTCAACTTTCAGCAAAGGTTTCTGTCTATAGAACTGTGAATTGTACCAGGAGCTAAACCTGTACAAATTATAGATTTGGAAATGAAAGAATTAATCCTGGAAGTTTGTGACAAAGGAATCAACTGAGCTTCTTTTCAGCTTTCAATTTAAAACCAAGTGTGGAGCCTTTTGGTTGATTGAAAATGTGTAGGTTGGGCTTGTTGAATTATCAGAAATTATCAGCTTGCTATTACTAACTATGTTTATACAGAAGTGAGACTTTTATTTCCAAGCAAACATGCTTGGGAACACAGCCAGAGCCTATGTGTACAGTAGCCTTTAAATGTTGTTGATGTTGTTTGCAGCACAACATAGAAGGAAGGTGGGAGCAGAAAGCTAATGAATACTTTCCCTTTGAAGTGAGGGTTTACAGAGAAATCATTTCTCTGACTTCTTTGCTTCTTAAAGGCCCTGTCACACTGGCCGACAGATACAAAACATTTGTAAAAAGGACACAGCGGACGAGCAAAATGTTCCATCCGTTGTTATCTGCTCTCAAAAGTGCCCCAAATTTGCATAAGCAGAGCGGACAACAACGAAAGGACGGACGGGGGAGGACGTAGGGCGGATGGAAAGCGGATGCTCATGGAAGCCTAGTGGATGGAAAGCGATGGGAAGAGGATGGAACATCCGCAGGGCTTCCGGGGGTAGCAACCAACAGTGGACGTGCAGCGGAAAGAGCAGATGCAGAGCGAATGCGAGCGTATGAAGCGGATGCAGAGCGAAAGCCTAGCGGAAGCCTAGCGGATGCAGAGCGTTCACTGCGCATGCAGGAGGATGCATTGCGTCAGCCCCGCGATATAAAGGAAGCAGCTCGCAAGCAGGTCACCATTCAGAGGAAAGACTGCTGCCAGACACAGCTCAGCCAGCCAGCCAGCCAGCCAGCTAGCCAACAACCAACAACCATGGGAAGAAGAGAAAGCTCTGCCATCTGCTGCCAGCCCTGCAAGAGGGACAGCCCTGCACTAACTCTGCTCGCTGGGCTTCTGCTGCTGGGCTCGCTCTTCTGGTGCTGGAGATTCTGCTGAATGCTGCTCCTGGTGCTTACTCTGCTGATGATCCACCTTCTCTCTTCCAGCAGCCTGCTTCCTTTTGGTGTCTCAATAGAGCCTGTGTCCCTTCCGCCAAAGATACTCGTTCTCCCTCAGCCATTCAAGGCACCTCATCCTCATGTTCCTCTTCGATGGAATATTGCACCTCTCCCATTCTCATTCACGCGTCTGCCTCTTCCTCCTCTGGCAGGCCACTCTGCGCCCTCATCAGAGGGCGCTTCGAGGTTGTAGGGGCTGCTCCTACCACACCCCACCACCACCAGCAGCAGACAACAAACAACAGTAGCAGCAAAAGCAGGAGCCAGCAGCACCAGCAGCACAGGATCAGCAGCAGCAGAGTAAGCACCAGCAGCGCCAGCAGGACCAGCAAGGACCAGGATCAGCAGTCAGCAGTAGTAAAGCACAAGGCAGCAGGACAGCAGCACCAGGAGAAGCACCAAGGATCAAACCAGGAGCAACCGGAGGAGCACCAGGGAGCACCAGCAGGACCGAGCAGGACCAGCAGTTACCAGGAGCAATGCCTAGCACAGTAAGCACCAGCAGAAGCACAGCACCAGGAGCAGCGCCAAGCATAGAGTAAAAGCACCACGCAGAAAGCCCCAGCACCAGGCAACAAGCGCCAAGCAGAGTAAGCCCAGCAGAAGCCCGCAGGACCAGGAGCAAGCGCCAGCCAGAGTAAGCACCAGCAGATAGTCCAGCACCAGGAGCAGCGGCCAGCAGAGTAAGCCCCAGCAGAAGCACCAGCCACCAGAAACAGGCGCCAAGCAGAAGTAAAGCCCAGCAGAAAGCCCCAGCAGACCAGGAGCAGCACCAGCCAAAGTAAGCACCATAGCAGTAACCCTTGTCACACCACCACGGAGCAGTAGCAAGCAGAGTAGCACCAGAAGAAGCACCACACCTAGGAGCAGTGCCAGCAGAGTAAAGCAACCCAGAGAATAGACAGCACCATGCACCAGGAGCAAGTGCCAGCAGCAGTTAAGCAACCAGCAGAAGCACCAGCACCCAGGAGCAGTGCCAGCAGACTCCAGGCACCAGAAGAGTCAGCCCGAGCAGGCAGAAGCCTGGCAGCAGAAGCAGCAGTCAGGCTCGGAGGTGGGATGGTGGCCCCTGTCCCTCTTGCCAGGGTTGGCAGCAGATGGCAGAGCTTCTCTTCTTCCCCATGGTTGTTGGCTGTGGCTGGCTGGCTGGCTGGCTGGAGCTGTGTCTGGCCAGCAGTTTTCACTCTGAATGAGTGACCTGCTTGCGAGCTGCTTCCCTTATATCCACGGGGCTGACGCAATGCATCCTCCCCCGCATGTGGCAGTGAAATGCTCTGGCATCCAGCTAGGCGATCCGCCTAGGACTTCCGTGATGCAATCCGCTTCATCCGCTAGCAATCCACTCTGCATCCATTTTCCTTCCGCTTGCGCGTCAAAGCTTCGGGCTGTTCTCCCTCGGAAGCCCCTGGCGACTGATGCCATTCCACTCCCATAGGCCGCTTCCAACCACTGGGGCTTCCGTAAAGCATCTGCTTAACATCCTGCTACATCCTTCCCCCCATCCGTTCCTTTCCGTTGTTGTCCGCTCTGCTTATGCAAATTTGGGGCACTTGTTGAGAGCGGATAACAACGGATAGAACATTTTCTCATCCGCTGTGTCCTTTTTACATACGTTTTGCATCCGTCGGCCTGTGTGACAGGCCCTTAACTTTGAACATTCACTAAATAATTTATTGCAAGTCAAGGATTACCTGTACTAGTTGGCTCCACCAACTTCTGTGACTCTCTGTAGCTCTGTTTCACATTACTTCCACATTTTTTTCTTCCATCCACTTTCCATTTATTCTGTTGGAAGATTAATCTGTCTTCTGATTTCTGTTCATGCGAGCCTCATGTTTTCCCTCCTGGAAACCTTCACTCTTGTTTTCCCAAAGGTGCTTTTTCAAGAGGCAACTGGACTTTCTGGTTTTTCTTTGAAGTCATTTTGCTTTCCATCCTTCTTCATTGAGCTGAAGAAGCTTCTTGGATGAGAAAGGAAGTCCAGTTGCCTCTTGAAAAAGCACCTCTGGGTCAGCCATGATCTGGATGGCTGAGAATCTCTATAGACCTTCAGTCTTGTTCTTTTCACTCATGTTTTTCTATCATGTCTATTATTTCCCAAGATCTATTCTGTCTTCAGTTAATCACTGTTATTTCATTAATTCTCTCCATCTTTCATCATAAACAATAAAAACCTGATTTTATATTTAGGGCTGCCTCTCTTTGTGTGTGTGTGTGTGTGTGTGTGTGTGTGTGTGAAGAAACGGACATCCTACAATCTCCAGAACTTAAAATTACATTTAATGTACTTATTGAGCTTTCATCAGCCTCTGCTGACATCATCAGAGTTTTAAGCTACCATTACAGAGATATTTGGTAGCTTAAAACTCTGATGATGTCAGCAGAGGCTGACGAGAGCTCAGTAAGTACATTAAATGTAATTTTAAGTTCCGGAGATCGCAGGATGTCTGTCTCTTCTTTTACAAGCATACTTGGAACTTGTATAGTCACCATTCTAATTTATTCTTGGATTTCTGAATAGCCCTGTGACTTTTGTTGTTTCTGCTCATCCCCTTCCCACCCACCAATTTACATCATCTTATATTCCCCCTTATTCCTGGATTTCATTAATTCAGAATATTGCACAGTTTTTTCCAGAATGCAACTGTAGTTCATGGGCATATAACATGCAATTATCATCAACCTACGATAATTTCACACACACCCACACTAATCCAGATGAAACAAGTTCATGCTTTCTACATTTTCACTTTTTATTCATAATTTAATGTACACCATCACTTCCTGCATGTCTTTCTCAATTCTGCTCCTTAACAACAGTTATCTTCATTCCGAATGTTTATTTCATAGACATAAAACATAACTACTTTTCTTTATTTTATTTTTTTAGTTTTATTTTTTACTATGTATATCTTTTAACATTTCAAGTCATAATTCTCCACATACCACAGTTATCACAGCTGCTTAGTATGGCTTTGATTAACTTCTTAGAAAATTACAAAAGGTGTAGATTAAGTTGCCAGTCATAATAATACCAGTTCCACTAATAGCATTCCCTACTAATAAGATCAATCACTTTTGGCACTGTGTCAAAGCCCATGTTACTTCAAGATACTCAATGCAAACTTAGAACTATTCCAATATGATCTTAGAATAGCTAATATTTTTATGGACAAGTAACTGCTTTGAAGCCAACAAATTATTGCCTGCATGCTATTTGGTGATAGAACAGAACCAATATATTTACACACACTCAGGTTGGGTGAATCTAATGATGTGTGCATCAGGATAATGTATATCTAACATTTAAGTTTATCATTAGTAGACTTGAAAGTCATTTTTTGTCTATTGCATAGCCAGTCTTTTATGCCATTTGAGTAAGTCTTTTGCAAAAAAAAGTAGCTCTTGAAGTGAAAGGCAGATGGCCAACTTGTGATCTTGATTCCATCCAACCAGACATATATGATCAAAATTAGTAACTGTTTGCCTCTGCTAACAGTATAATAACTATTCTGCCAATCTTTGAAGACCCTAAGAACTAACATTGCAGTGGAATTCCTAAAAGAGCAGAAAGGCCATTCTGTCACTGCATCAAATTATGACATTTTAAAGGATAATGCAGAAGGGTCTCCAAATAATGTCACAGTTCTTTTTTATTCCTGGTACACTGAATAAAACAATGGGTTAGACCAGTGGCTTAGAATGCTTGACCAGGTAGATGTAACATCAGCAGAATTTTTCCTGAAAGCAGAGAATAAGACAATCTCTATGTGGTTTCCAGTCAATATTACAAACCTCAGGCATTGCTTGATTTTGCATCCCAAGTTGTATAAATCTGTCTGTGGCTCTTGGCTTACCATTATACATTAACCACCATGGCTTGATATGATCTAACACAATGGTCACCAGTTTTCTCATGGTGGTCCATGAAAAATTTTTGGTGGTCCACAGAAAAATTATTTGCATTTTTTTATATTACATCAAATACTATTTATCTTTTTTTACAAAAATCATATTAGTGGTCTACAGGATTTAAAATTATGAATTTAGTGGTCCCTGAGGTCTGAAAGGTTGGTCTAATCTAACACACTAGAATTATAAACCATGGAAAGGACACAATGGACAGAGACAATTTAAAAATAATTAGAGTTATTGAAAGTTTCAGAGATGTCATAGAAATGTGATGATATCACGAGGGAAAAGATTGATTTTTTTTTCAGCTCAGATTTCAGCCCCCTATTTTAACTTGTCCATACACAGGTTGTGACTTCCAATCACAATTTCCATTGCTAAGCAATGTTTAGTGAAACACACCTGATTTTATGACCTTTTTTTGGGGGGGCAGGGTTGTTAAGCAAATCATTGCAATTGTTAAAGGCCCTGTCACATTGGCCGACGGATGCAAAACGTTTGTAAAAAGGACACAGCGGACGAGAAAATGTTTTTCCATCCGGTTGTTATCCCGTCTGAAAAGTGCCCCAATTTGCATTAAGCAGTAGGCGGACAACAATGGAAAGGAACGGACGGGGGGAGGATGGTAAGAGGGGAATGGAAAAGCGGATGCCTCCATGGGAGCCTAGCGGAAATAGAAAGTTGGATCGGAGAGCGGATGGCCATCCGCAGGACTTCCGGGATGAGAGGAAGCCGAGCGACGACAAGCAGAAGAGACGGATGCAAGCGATGCCGAGCGGAATGAAACGGATGTCAGAGCAAAAGCCTAGCGGATGCCTAGCGGATGCAGAGTATTTCACTGCGCATGCGGGCATAGGATGGCATTGCCATTCAGCCCCAGAATATAAAGGAAGCAGCTCGCAAGCCAGTGTCACTAATTCAGAGGAAAGACTAACTGCCAGACACGCTTCCAAGCCAGCCGCAGCCACGAGCCAGCCAGCCTAGCCAACAAGCCATGGGAAGATAGGAAAGCTCAGCTATTGCTGCCATCCCTGCAAGAGGGACAGGGCCCACCATCCACCCCTGGCCTGACTCTGCTTCTGCTGGGATCTTCTGCTGTCTGGGCTACTCTTTGGCTGCTGAGCTTCTGCTGGCGCTGCTCTCGTGCTGGAGCTTCTGCGGTGCTTACTTTGGCTGGCGTGCTCCTTGGTGCTGGGCTTCTGCTGGGTCTTACTACTGCTGGCCATTGCTTCTGTTTGATTGCTGCTGTGTGCTTACTATGCTGGCACTTCCTGGTGCTGGTTTCTGCTGGTTGCTTACTCTGGTGGCACTGCTGTGCTGGGAATTTCTGTGGGCTTACTCTGTGCGCTGTCCTGGTGTCTGCCTTATTGCTGCTGGTGCTGTGATCCGCTGGTCCTCTCTGGTGTATACTCTCTAGCTGCTGATCCTGGACTTCTGCTGTCTGCTGGCGCTGGACTGGTCTTATTCTGCTGCTGACTGATTCTGGTGCTGCTGGTGCTGGCTGTGCTGACTAGGTCCTGGCTTTTTGCGCTGCACTGTTGTTGTTCGCTGGCCTGCTGCTGTGCTGCTGTGTGGAGGACGCCCTACATACCTCGAGCCCTCTGATGAGGGCCCATGTGCCTGCCAGAGGGAGGAAGAGGCAGACACTTGAACGGGAGAGAGGAGCAAATATCTCAGTCGAGAGAACATGGGAGTGAGTGCTGGAATGGCTGAGGGAGAACGAGTATCTAATGGCGGAAGGACACAGGCTCTATCGAGAACGAGAAGGAAGTAGGCTGCTTGGGAAGAGAGAAGGTGGAGAGCCTGGGCTAAACTTCGGAGGTGCTCCTCAGCTGGTGGAAGACGTGCACACCTGGTACAGGAAGCTGCAACCTCAACAGAATCTGGCCAAAGGCCACGGTCAAGCTGACGGACCGAGAGACACTACGTGATGGCCAGTGGCAGCTTCTTGGAGGGTGAGTATCCCGCCACCCGAGGAGCAGCCCCCTCTGAACAACCGCTCTCTCTTAGGCAAGCCCGGAGAGAGCCAAGTCTCCCTTCTGGCCAAGAGTAGCTGCCTGTGTCAGGGCAGGTATCCTGTGGAGCGTGCCACGACGGAGACCCCGCCAACAGCTGCACCTCGCCCGTGGGCGGAGCACATGGAGGACCCCTGACACAGTGGGAAGCAAGGGAGAGGGCACTTCCCACCAGAGACGCAAAACCACATTCACGTGCCGCCAGGCTCCACCTCCAGCCAGAAAGCAGGCAGAAAGGGCAGCCGGAGGGGCAGAGCCCATCTCCTGCTGGAGATCAGGGACACCAACATCAAAAGCCAGTGTAAGATCTCCTCTCCAACTGGTACACACCGACATAACCATCTCCAACCGCAGCCTTCCTCACCTAGGTCAACCAGACCTCATGGACATGTCCGAATCACAGTACCAGTTGAATCAAGGACAGATCACGCGGTCTTCTTCACAACCCTCCCAGACCCAGCTGAACCTGCTTCCCACCCAGTCCAGGTTGCTTCCTCCCACCCCAGGTGATGTCACTGCCCTTCCAAGGCTTTCGCACAGGCCCTCACTACCAGGCTACGGCTACCAGAAGCTCCAGCAGCACAGGCAGCCCTTCCCACCAAGGCACGGTACGCATCGAACGCCACGGTGTCACTGATCCACTGATGCCACGATGCCACCGACCCGCACACGATGCACCAATGCCACCGATGCAACCCATGCCACTGATGCCATACCCAAGCCACAAATGCACCCCATGCCCAGATGCCACCCACCACACGCCTCACCTATTGCTCAGCTGCAGACCAGACAGCCCCACTATACCTCGTCCTTCCTCCATTCCACAGCCAAAGCCCTGGCCTCAGAACATCTGTCAATCAGTATTGGGGCTGTCACTTGTCATGGAGGAAGGGGCTCTCAACATCAACAGGACTGAAGCCAGCTGTCTGAGAGCTTCCTCCACACCATCCCTGTTGTCCTCTCGGGGCCAGGCACCAATGGCGCCTCAGAACCAGCACTCCAGCAGCAGGCACCTCCACAGCAACCTGGGGCCCTCACGCCCTGGGCTATGGGCACGCCTCAGAGTGCTGAGAAGAGTGCCAGAGACTGGGGTGGCTACCTGTTGACTTATCTTGCTTGGACACTTGAATCATTTTTCTTTTACAGCTTGTTATTAATAAAGGTTATCTTTGCCTTCACAATCACACTTGCTTCATTGATTTTATTAAATAAAGTCTTGGTGGAAACTTTTTAGAAAAATGGTTTTAAGCCCGTTTTGCATGCTTGTGGGATGGGCAGGGATACCTTTGGGATGGGTAATAGGCTGTGGGATGGCAGGGATACCTTTGGGATGGGTAATAGGCTGTGGGATGGGGCAGGGATACCCTTTGGATGGGTAATAGCTGTGGGATGGGTTAAGGATACCTGTTGGAAGGGTAAATTAGCTGTGTGAGTGGATTAGAATACTGGTGGGATGGTAATAGCTGTGGGATAGATAAACCTCCAGTGCAAGCATAGTGGACTGTATGGTCCACCACGCCAGGTGCACATCCTTTGGCCCTTTATTATCAATAATAATGTAATCATTGATCCCACACACATTTCAACATAAAAAACCTCTTTATTAAATGCCCTGTTCATTGGGTTGGGGACATCAACATACATGGCCGCAATCTGCATACCGTTGTGATGAGACAGGCTGAAGGGAAGCATCCATTAAGCATCCATCATCCTGTCTTGGCCACTCCAACTGCTCGCAGCTGGGGAGTTGCACCAGTGTTTCAGGAGGTTGCGCTGCTTCTTCCTTCATGTGAAGCTCTGTTGGGGCGCTTGCACATCCAGAGTATCTATCAGGTTTTCGCCCTTGGCCTCCTTCCGCAGGCTCATGTCCCCATTGCCTTGCTGGAGGTCCACAAGCCTGTTCTGGCAGACTGGGTAGCGGGTGCGCATGAGATTGTGCAGGATTGCAGAGCTTCCACGATGTTCCTCACGGTCTCTGGGCGATGCTGCATGGTGGTGAGAAGTACTGGGAACCTTGTTGGCCAGGAATGCCAAGGCGTTCTCCACCACCCGCCTTGCCCTGGGACAGTTGAAGATCCTCTCTTCACGGGTGAGGCATCTGGAAGTGTAGGGCTTCCATGAGGTAGGTTCTGAGGGAGAAAGACGTCATCCCCACGATGAAGTAGGGCACCAATCTTGTGTGTCCATTGGGCAGGGGTCTGGATCTGGGAAGCCCATGATGAAAGGTTGCATTCCAGCCCCTCCCTGAGGTTGGACTGGCATTGTATACCTGGGCATCTGAGATGAGCCGTTGCCCTGAAGCAATTCGAAGTACATGAACTTGTAGTCAAGCAATCGACCATGGCGAAGAGGATGATGGCTGAAGAAGCCCTTGTAAGTTGTGTGATAAGTGGACCCTGACTTTTCTGGAGCTTTGCAGGCCACGTGCTTCCCATCTATGGCTCCAACTGTGTGTGGGAAGTGTCCGTTCCGCGTCTGTTTCGCTTCCTCCCTGTGTCCATTTTGCGCTGGAGCAGATGCGTGTTGTGCGGATGCGCAGTGGATGCCTAGCGGATATAGCGGATGCGTAACGGATGACGACGGACGTCTAACGGATGTTGCCCATGTGCGTTGCGGATGCAGAATGGATGCGTTGGATACATTTTCTGCTCGAAAAGTTTTGTGCAGCTCAAAACTTTTTGAGTGGATGAAATGTCAGTAGACGGATGCTGGACGGATAGAGAGGTTGAAAAACGGACCCAGTGAGTACAGAACGGAAGCATCGCGTTAACCAACGGATGGCAAGTGTTTCTCTCCATTTTACATCCTCTTTCTGTCTGTTGGTGCTTTGTGGGAGGGGCTTTACAATGGTGCTAAAGAAAGTGACGTGTGACCATTTTTCACACTTACAATTGTTGTGACATCCCTATGGTCATGTGATCAAAACTTGGATGCTTGGCAACTGACTGCTATTTATGACGGTTGCAGTGTCCCAGGGTCATGGGATCACCTTTTTGCAATCTTCTGACAAGCAAAGTCAACAGGGAAGCCAGTTTCACCTAACAACCATGTTACTAATTTAACAACTGCAGCAATTCATTTAACAACTGTGGCAAGAAAGGTTGTAAAATGGGGCAAAAGTCACATAACAAATGTCACACTTAGCAAGAAATTTGGGGCTTAATTCTGATCATTAAGTCAAGATAACCTGTATGAAAAACAATGTTTGGTAGAATGCTGAAGTGCCAGGGCTACTCCGAAAATAGATGAAGAAAGCCAGAGTTTCTGAAATAAAAAGGTTTAAAAATAATTGAAAACCAATGAAATTATTGTGTACTTTGCAAAAGGACTCTTTTAGAGATTTTATAGAAATAAAAGTTAATAGAGGCATATTTCTCAAAAACCCTTTGCCAGTTGACTTTCCCACACCTTGTGTTATTATTAGAGCTGATGATTTATGTCAATAAACTAAACAAGGAGTGTTGTGAAAATGACTAGAATGATAATCTCCTCTACGTGTTGGCTTTCAAGATCTCTTGCGACTTCAATGGGAAAAAAAGTTGCGAGTCTATTAAGGAAAAACATCTTGAATTTTAGTTTAAAAAATAATCAATGTGATTGAGCAAATGGATTGCCAAAAAAAATGTAAAAAAATGTAGTGACTGGGATTCTGAACTAGACTCTGCTCATCATACACTTTTCTTTTGAAAAATGGTTCTGTTCCTAATCTGAGACAAATGTTCATGGGTTTTTCCCCTTCAGTTGTGTCCAATTCTCTCTCAGTGGCTGTTTGGACAAGTCCCTGCAGTTTTCTTGGCAATTTTTCAGAATTGGTTTGCCATTGCCTTCTTCTTAGGGCTGAAAGAAAGTGACTGGCTCAAGGTCAACAAGCTGGCTTCATGCTCAAGGCAGGGCTACGACTCAGAGACTCCCAGTTTCTAGCTTGATGCGTTAACCACTACACTAGCTTGCTACATTTTCTATTGTTACTTATATGAGTTGGTTAAGCAGTTGTTTAGGTGCTTGCCAATCACCTATTTCAAATGCCAAATCCCACATTAGTTGAGTCAGGAGGGTCTGGATATGACAAGCCAACTCTCTCAATTGCGCACTTCTCTTGTTCCCATTTGATTGGCACAAACTAGGCAAATATTGGATAAATGTACAGTGAAAACCAAATCCTAAACAGGCAACAGAAACATATGGCCAGTTCCTCCAAGCCAGGAATCAACAATTGCAGATTTCTCCTACACCTGTCACATATCTAGAGGTTTGTCTGTAAATATAATAGAATAACACATTGTTTTTATTCATTCCTCGTCCCCCCTCCCCAAAGAAAAGTAATTTTTAAATAATTTGTTTCATTCAGTCATGACCAGATCTTAGTTCAGATAAGGGAAAATAGATGATTCCAAATTGGTTAGAACACAACTAGGTCAGTGGTGGGATTCAAAAAAAGTTACTACCGGTTCTGTGGGCGTGACTAGGTGAGCATAGCTTTTTTCTTTTTTCTTTTTGCAGCAACACCCCCCCCCCCTGTTTTTTGGGCCTTCTGGGTCTCAGGCAAGCCTCAGGGGTGGAGGGTGTTTTTTCTCCCAGAAGGCTACCCTAGGGCTCAGAAAGGCAGAAAACTGAGCCTGGGAGGGGGCACAGTACTCCCCACTCTTTGTTTTGGGACCTCCCTGGGGCCCAGGAAGGCAAAAAATTGAGGGGTTGGCCAGAGGGGTGTTTTTTTTTTTGATTGCCTTATGAAGGCTAAAGTTTATGTTTATTTGTACCTAACTGGATTGTAAACTATGATAGGACTTTATTTAATAATTTTAGCTGCTGAAATCTTGTATTTGTAGTCAGACAAAAGAATAGTTAATAGCCTTACTATATACAAGCTCCAATCCAATCTAGAATGAAACATGGGATGATGTAATTAGCAACAGCTAATACCTACAACAGAACAGAAGAAGGGCTCGGGTAGATTCTGAAGATATTGGCTGAAGTAGGGGTAGTCCTCATTCTGCTGTCTGACAAGCAATGATAATGGAGATGCATGTTTGTTCCTCCTAAATATTATTGAAATTTAGTTGTTCCTCATTCAATTGAAAAAAAAAAACCATTCTGGCAAATTATTTTAAGCTGAGCTTGCCTACTGCAAACAAAATAAGCTCCACTGAATGCCAAAATAGCTATTATTTTGTGAGGCTCAGCATGCATGCTGGCAAATCCTTTGCCATGCAGGCTCTAACAAAGCAGTTCAAAATATTAAGTTGCTCTTTCCAGTCCTTGTCTTTCAAAAGTTCAGAGTGGGAGAAAATGAGACCCACCATACAGGAAGAATGGTTTTAGCCAAGTTGAATGAAGCAACTCCAACAGCTTCTGCTGGAAACAGTAAAGCAGCAGTATGGCCATGCCATGATAACTTCATACTACACCCTGTAGAAATTATGATTAGTATTCAAATATAATGAGCCATGGTGACACAGTGGTTAGAGTGCAGTGCTGCAGGCTACTTCTGCTGACTGTCAGCTGCCTGCAATTTGACAGTTCAAATCCCACCAGGCTCAAGGTTGATTCAGCTTTCCATTCTTCCTGGTGGGTAAAATGAAGATCCAAAATTGTTGTGGGCAATATGCTGACTCTGTAAACCACTTAGAGAGGGATGTAAAGCACTGTGAAATGGTATATAAGACCTATGAAATATACATATTTTACACATGTTGCTCCATGTGGAAAACTGTTTGCAAAGAATAGTTTTCTTATTATAAAAAAGATGATCAACATCTTCAAATCTCATTTCAACTTAAAAAGGGAAACTTAGTATGATTGTTGGATGGATAACTTCGTTATCCTGGATTCAGCTTTCTGTTAAGAAAAATAACTTATGTTCCTGAACTCCTTAATTATCTTTATTTTGCTAGTCACTTCACTGACTCTCTTCTTACACCTGCTTCACTTCATGAGCCATTGAGCTAGTTGATTTTTTACTGGATCTTTTGATATCACATAATCACACTAATATTGTCAGCGCACAGGTGTCAAACTCGATCGCATCACATGGCATATTGTGACGTATCGTGACATTTTTTGGCTTTGCGGAGCCAGGATGGTGTGGCCTGCCTGCGCGTGACGCATCTGGTCTGTGGCCTGCCACTTTCACAACCCTTACAGTGTAAGGTAAAACAAATGGCTTTTCCAAAACCATTTTGGAAAAACTGATTGTTTCCCAACATTTTTCAAGGATTGCCAAAATATCACAAACCAAGACAGTACTTGTTCTATATGCAAGTGGTTGAATCCTAGGCTACTGTTCTGATTGGTCTAGATAAGTAAGAAGTGGATTGGTTCACTAGGAACCAATCCAGAGAGCTGCTGAAAGGTGGCAATTTTAAAGAAATGCCATAGGCTGAAAGCAAGCAGGCCAGCCTGTATAAAAGGCTGGCTGCGGCTGCAGCCAAACTGTTCCTATTCTGACTACTGTATGAATAAAACCTTTTGTTGTTGGAACCCGGTCTACCTCGTGTGTTTTCAAACTAAACAGTACTATTAAGATGTCATGGCATTGCTAATCCCCTTTCAAATTGCCTTGTGTGGGGAAAGCTTGATCAATATTCCAGTCACTGGGTTGGAGGTATGTTCTGGTTTTAGAAGTGAATTTAGTTATTTGATTTATCTACTATCATTAAAGTGGTTCTCTAAATTCTATAAAAGCCTCTAGTTCTTTTTTTTTGGGGGGGGGGAGATCAA
>BHFT01021125.1:0-47157 GCA_004320025.1 Laticauda laticaudata
AAGAGAGACGATTCCATCGGCTTCTGGCTTGTCTTCTCTGTTTTTTGGGGGGGGGATGCCGCGTCTTTTTGGACATGGCCTCTTTTTGTTCCGGGCAGACCCCTTGCAATGTGCACCTGTTTCTCACAAAATCTGCACAATGGGAGTTTAGGAAATCTGCATTCAGAGCGTGGGGTGTGTCCCTCCAAATCTAGCAACATGACTGGAATTCTCACCTCCTTATCCTCTTTTTTTTTCGCCACCGTTTTCCTTTCTGACTGAAGCCTCGTATGTCTTTCATTGTCATCATCGGGTCGCCGGGGAGTCCGAGGTCTTCATGGTGGGGCAGTTGTGGTGGGTTGTTTTTTGTGTTCCTTCCACTTCTTTTCTTGAGTTTGGTTCTGTGGTTCTGGATTTGTTGAGTTCATTGGGCACATGGTGGCCGGATTTCTTGGCTGCTTCAAGTGGCAGTGGCTTTCTTGCGATGGCCTCAGCCCCCTGTGATTATTCTGGTCTGCTTAGTAGCTTGCTTGGAGCTATAGCGTCCTTTCAACCGAGACCACGCGCTCTCTCATGGCTTCGTCCCGATGTTGAGAAACTCGCAAGGCTCCTCCGATTATCTCTTAGGGCCCTACTGCAAATCTCGATCCCTCGTCATTCCTCATTGATCTCGCTTATAGATATTCTGCCTTTTAATTAACGATTGGAGACCACAGGCATGCAATGTGCTCGTAGGCATTCAAGTTATAATTCTGGCCATGCCACATTTGTTTTACGTCCCATGGTTTGGCTAATGCCTTGGCCATTTTGAAGACGGCAGGGCCACAGTGTGTGAGGAATATGGCTCTCTTCCTCTGGTCGGTTATTTCTAGTAGCTCATTGCTTTCTAGGAACATTAGGAAGCGGTCAGTGTATGACTCCCAATCTTCTTCGCTGGGTTGAACGGTGCGGGCAGCACATTGTTACCGGCCATTTTGGTTGCTCAGTTCTTGTTTCTCTGTGCTTCGGTCTCACTCTTCTATGACGATCACACCTTCGTTGCCAATGTTCTGTTCTGAAAAGAAAGGTACACGAGACCGTTGTTCCAACAAACAGCTCTTTATTATAACAACTCAGTGACTTGTTACAGAAAATTTGCTGAAGCCACGGCAACCCTTTTTATAGCGGCTGCTCGCAGCTTGCAGGGCCAATGACAGTTCTTTCATTCTTCACTCCGTCAGGTGGGCCAATTGCAATGGTATTTTATTATCCAATCCTATTGCGGCCTGCTCGGCCAATCAGATTTAGATATTTGGAGTATTCTAATTTCTATACACAACAGTATGTAAAATGATATATAGTCTCTTGCTCAAGAATGGAGTTGGACTAGAAAACGTCCAAGGTGTCTTCCATCTCTAATTATTCTATTCTATTCTCCTCTAATTGCCCCCACGCCCCACCCTATGGTTGGGACCATTTACTTCTACCATGAAAACGATTTTGCCAACTGTTCATAAACTTCCTAAGTCTATTTTGAAAAAAAAACAACTTCCCATATCCAACAATGGAATTCATTAGACTTTAGATAAACTTTATTTTAAAGATTAGATTCTTCAATAGATATTTATGAGTTTCGGATTCAATTCTTCTGGATCTATTCCCACTAGATGTTGACAGCTTTTCCCTTAAAGATAATTGTGGATATTTAACATGCAGCATCAGACTTCTTACCTGATAGTACTTAATTACCATTGTATGATTTTTAGTCTTCCTTTTAATTAATACATTTCCTCACTCACTGATGCATTATTTTCCTTCTAATTAAATTTATTTTTTTAAAAAAGGCTAATGACATACTCTTGTTGTCTTTCTCAGAGCATGCAATTAACACATTTCTATTAACATAGAAAACTGAAACTGATACTACAATGGCTAATGATCCCAACAGAAAATATTTGGTTCCTGACCTTCAAATGGCCATGCAAATTATTTGATGGCTCTTATATTTCATTCATTCTTTTTCCTATGGAACCAAGTCAATAATGCAAAAAAGCTTCTTTTTGCTTGCTGAATTTTTTAAAACTGAATTTTATATATTTTTCATGGATTGCTGATTTATTGGTTACATTATTCTTTTTTTTTTAATGGAAGCTACAAGTTAATTACATTTTTTCTACAACCTCTCCCTAAAGGTTCAGGTAGCATCTTCATCTAAACCAATGTTATTTTTTCATTCTTTGCCAAAATAATAGATCAGAAGACATTTAGAACCTATGCTAAGAATAACAATGAGGGAAATTCCACTGATTTTGGAATACCAATTTCTCCTATTTCCACCCTTGTGAATTAATGTTGATACAGCTATGAAGCAGGAAAAGAGAATCCAAGGGTCTGTCACAAACATTTACCATTTAAAGTAATTACTGTAGGGCAGACTATATGGCGAAGAACCAAAGACTAGATTCTTTGAACCTCATGGTAGAATGATTATAGTTTTATTAGTGAAACCAAGTGTTTTACAATATCATCAGGAAATTGATTAAGTATACATGGGATGCTCAGCCATCCACATTGTGCACATCAATTTTGGCCCTGAGTGTCTTTGCAGTAGAGTATGCTGCTGCAGTGAGGGAAGCATCTGCACAAACAAATTGACATCAATGAAACAATTTTCTTCAATATGAAGCAGTATGTTTTGTGATGGGAATGCCTCAAACCTACACCAATTATACCTTCTTTCTGGTAATGGCCCATCTAAGATCACGACAAAAGTAGCAGCAGAGGACAAACCTAAGCAAGAGAATGATCCTCAATATCTTCTGAAATGACATATGCTCCAAGCTCACCAACTCAGATATGCAAAAAACCAACATTCTTGAAGATACCCAAAAGCAAAATGAATTAAACGATGGAGGAAGGAGACCATTGAGCAAGCAATAATATTAAAGGAGGATATACAATATAAAGGAGGATCCAACTTACATTATAATAGGACTTGGAGGACTCCAAATAGACTGAAGGTTGAAGTGACTAAGTGTGAGACCAATATGCTCAAGTGGAGGCTGTTAGCAGACAACAACATACTAGGTAGCAGAGCCTGGCTCATCTTCTGGTATGCCAGTTAGTAGCAGAAATGTGTACCAACAATGACTTATTTTTGGCCAACAACAAAGGCCAGAAGGTAGCTTCATTTCAGTAGACGAAGTTTAATCTGAACATGGAAGAAGAGTAAGAAACAAAGTATTAGCATCTAGATTTCAGAACTGAATCCCTTGGATGGGGTGATACTTCCTGTATATTCAGTAGTGAAGAATAGTGGAAAGGTGACAAAAGGAAAAGTCCTTGTAAAGATTAGAAGCATCCTAGTTTCCTCTTGGCCTAGTTAAGTAATGCCCAACATATTGGTCAGCACTTGAAATAAGATTTCTGCACACCATCATAATTGTGTTTCTTGGTGAATTCTGAATTAGGACACTAAGAGCATGAGCTGAAAAGGTAAATCAGATAATATTCTGGCAATTAATGATTTTTGGGGCATACACTGTTAATGTTTTATGTCTCAAAGGAGACCAGCAACTCAAGGCTCTAACTATGTCTTTGAGACAATGGCTTAATTGGGACATTTGTCTGGTAACATATCTTATTTCTTGAACAGACTACTTTAGATCCATATTTATATATTAGGACAATATGTCTATTGACTAATAGATACAAATTTGGAATAGCAATTAATATTCAATATTCCCATGGCAAGTTGATTGTTTCCAAAATTGAAACTCTTCTATTGCCAAATATTTCCCCCAATAGCTTCTCCCTTCCTTCCTTTTCTTTCTTTAACAGTTATGCTTTGCCTATGTGCAATACACATTTATCCATAATGTAAGCAATCCCCTTTAAATAAATTTTATTTGGTATTTGTAAAACCAGCAAGTGATTGACTGACTGAGGCTTTCTTCATTTCTATACTGAAAATCCTAGATTTTGATGGATACTTTAATGATGCTGATGAATACAGAACTTGCTTGCCTGATGATGTAACAACCAGAGTTGTAATTTGCAAAGCTGATAAGAAAGACACGGTATCACAGTAAGGGAAAATTAGACTTATAATAAATTCTGAACATTTCAACCAACAAAAATTTGAATATTTACCAAGAGAATTCCTGTGATAGAAAAAGGCAAGCACTTTGCTTCTAAAATTAACATGTACTGTATTAGATGACAAATTCCTAGAGGCTGGTTCAAAAATCTAATTTTGATGTTTCTTTCTTTTAATAAATGTTCATTAAGGATGCAATCATAAGCACATTTAATAAGAAGTAACTCTCAATTAGATACATGGGAGTGTATTGGAAATATAATGTTGAAGTTTATATCTATTCCTCCATGACTTGAATTTAATGATTATCCAAACAAATTCTAGATAAGGCTGATGTAAAATGTGTTTGTATACTTTACACTTTTTGAAGGGAGTTGGATTTTTTTAACTATAAAAATAAATGCCAGGTGGAATTTAATGGGTACCTCCCCAAGATAGAAGATGATAGAGATATGATTAATGGATAAATAGATAATAGATAGGTAGATAGATGATAGATAGATAGATAGATAGATAGATAGAATGATAGATAGATAGATAGATAGATAGATAGATAGATAGATAGATAGATAGATAGATAGATGAATGGATAGGCAGACAGTCAGACACACAGACAGACAGACGAACATTGGAGGGATGTATCACACCCAGTCATGTTAGATCTTCAAACGTATTTGGCCAAATCTAGATTGAATGCTTTCCAGGGTCTTCAGGAAACATATGCCCTTTCTGTTTACTCTTTTTCCTAATAGCTGTAGTACAGAGGACATGGAGATGGATGGTGGAAAGGAGATTTACCCTTCTGAAAGATTAAAGAAGTTCTGATTACTTGAAATTTTTGTTCGCAATTAGGAAACAATTTTCTCTGAAAAGCGTTTTCTGTTAATCTAAGTAACAGCAGGAAATAAGTAACAGGGGTTCTAGTAAGCTCTCTCTCCCTCCCTCCCATCCTCGTGTTGAAACTACTGGGATGAAAAAAGAAAAATATGAACTCACTCCCTCACTCCGTTCAGTCATTCATTTGTTCCTCCCTCCCTTCTTCCCTCTCTTTATTTTCTTATTTAATCTTTTCAGCGCAATATTAATTATGAGTACCTTGGGTGGGTATGGAAATCAATTCATTTTCTTCATTATCTGTCTATCCATCACCACTGTGCATATGATAAAAGCATTACAGAGTCGCAGATGGAAGCACTTGGGAAAAAGATTCAAAAAGTTATTGGAACCACCCCAAGAAGAATGTTAGTATTGTTAAATAATAATTCTTGTTTGCTCTTTCGCTTACACAGCATAATATATTTTCAGAATTAAAACATAGCAAGTGGTTCAGTTAACATTTGTTTATTTATTACCAACAAGATATGCTGCCTTTAATACAATCCTGCTTTACCACTTCAACACCCTACGGACTGCAATTGCAATTCACACACATATGTGTATGTGAAGAATTGGAGAGGATTTCTTCATGGGGCTGAGAATATTCTTAAGTCCTACTGCTTTATTTACAGTCATAATAATCCTGCAAAAGATGTTATACTGAATGATAAGCCTTGGTGGTGGAGTGGTTAGGGTGGTGTACCACAGGCTGAGTATTGGCTGCCTGCAATTTCGCAGTTCATATCCCACCAGGCTTCAAGGGTTAGGTTCCATCCTTCTGAGGTCAGTAAAATGAGGATCCAGATTGTTGGGGGCAATATTCTGATTCTGTAAAAACTGCTTAGAGAGGGCTAACAAGCACTATAAAGCAGTATACAAGTCTAAGTGCTAAATGCTATTGCTATAAGTGAATGGAATCAAATCACTTGGCTAACATGCAAATATATCACTGACGTTTCAATTCTTTCTCTTCAAAATATAAATACAGAGTATGACTCAATGTGAACCATGTTGTATTATAAATTGACATTAATCTGCCAGACACTATTCTATTATCTCTGACTCTGAATGTTGTCCTTTAAAGAACCAGTGCATTCTTTTCTTTTTCTTTTTTCTTTTTCTTTTTGTTGAGTTTGATTTGTGGTAACAGATCACTATATCCTTCCTTTTTCCCCCAATCTGAATTTTTCCCTGTACATTTGCAACAGGTAAAAAGTTTTTTTTCCCCAGCAGCTGCTGGCCCAGGTTGATCAGACAAAAATCTTGAATCCTGTAGCCTATTATTATTATTGAAGAAGTTGAAATGTTATATTCTACATAGGAATATAAGTGCACAATATTTTTGCCTGATTTAACAAGACAATGATTTCCTTCCTTTCTTCAGCATTAAGTGCTCTGTTTTCCACTCAGTCAAAGCTTACCTTAGTGTAAAACTGTTGAAAGCATCTCAAGGATCCTACAGTCAGAAATGATCCTACAGTCATTGGGGAAATAATTCCAGTGATAATTCATTTGTAAAAAAGTAATTATTAGAAAATTTACATGACTGTCCAACTCTCACAGTGATTCCAGGGGGCTTCCATAAATAAAGCCCCCAGTACAACACACAGTAAAAATATGTTGTCTATTCCATTCCATTAATATTTATGCTCATAAACCAGTGTGACATTGCTGTTATATGTTTTGAATTTAGATTCATGTCTTTAGAACACTTTGGAATCAGTCCTCATTTTACAATGGAACTCTCTCCATGTGTGATCCTTGTCTTCGAGATAAAATAAGGGGAATCTCAAAGTATTTTACTTCAATCTCCCAGAAGAAAGACTGAATTTAAATCTAATAATAATCATTTTAAAACATTTATCTCATATTATAAATAAATACAAATCTGTTCTGGTTGAAGTTTGACTTCTGGTATTATACAGCCCCTGATAAGTGGTTTGCTATTTCTACCTTCCAAAATGCTTTTTCAGCATTTGAATCTGGGACTTTCTGGTAGTGTCTGTTGCTAAAAAAGCATATGAAGATATCAGGAAAAAAAATCATCCTTTCCTTCTCCTTGTGTGGCATCTGTCTTTCAGGATTAGCAGGAGTGATTCTAGATGCTGAAAAGACTTCTATTTTTTCCTCCAAGCCTTTTAGCAGTATATGTCATCTGTGACTCCTGCAGATATGGTAAATGACATTTCATTTAAGTAAGATTGAAGGTGGCACTTTTCATTCCTCAGGTCCCCAATAGCTGCAGTTCAGGTAAGACCAAAGGTGGGACTTTTTATTCTTCATGCTTCTAATACCTATCATTCAGGCATTATTCTGCTGCTTTTTTCATTCTACTGACTCAGGAAGATTCAGAGGAAACTGAGAACAATGGAGTCCAGAAGATGGTAAGAATGAAAGGAAGATCTCAACAATACAGAAATGTGAAGACAAGGAAGTTGTATATTTTAGCCAAGTGATAATCTGCTATTTTAAAAATATAATATAAAGTTTAGATTTCTACTTTATAGCTGGAGTTAATACTTCTTGACATACATGATTTGAATAGTTACTGTAGCTCTAAACAGTATACTTCTAAATACTATAATTAGAATTCTGTGTGTATTTTTAATGTTGAGGATGAAAATGTTATCCATTTAGTCATGTCTAATACTTGGCAATTCTGTGGGGCTAGTGTGCCCATCCCCCATTAAATAACTTGTCGCTATTTAAGTATAAAGCAGAAGCAATATTTATTTTCTATTTTAGTATAAACTTATCTAATTTATACTCATACCATATATAGTATGTCGAAGTAAAGCTATTTCTAAGTTGTATTTAAGAAAGCTATTACAGTTCCAAATGGTAAAAATCAGTTCTTCGGTTAATTATGTGTCTGTTTCAAGCAAGTGTACACTAAAACATTATTTTTAGTGAAAATAATATAAAAATGTAGTACATTAGCAGAAATTGCTTACTTAAGAGTACAATAAGGCAAAATTACATTGACAAGGCATATTTAAAGAGACATGGACAATTATGCAAATATTTGTATTACCAAATATTTTAATATGTTGGTGTTTGGGTGTATGTGCATTGCAAACTGTTGCAAAAACAAGACAACATGAACTTAATGATAGAAAACTGAGAAATGAATGGAATTACCTACTCTATTTAGAGGAACAAGATTCACATAACAAGGTGCTCTAAATAATAATAATAATAATAATAATAATAATAATAATAATAATAATAATAATAATAATACAGATTTGTCAACAGTAACTTGATTTGGAATCTTTCATTTGGAACACAACATGCCAGATATCAACACACAATTTATTTATATCACTATAACAGGAGATGCCAGAGTAAAAGAAAAATAACTGTAAAAAAATCACAAAATATCATGACCTGGCCATCAAAACTACACAATTATGGATGAAACACATAATAGTGATATCCTTTGTCATTGGGGCACTTGGTATCATGCTCAAGAATTTTGAAAAATACATCAAGAAATACCAAGTAGTACCTGTGGATCTGCAAAAGACTGTGCTAGTTGGAACAACATACATTTTAAAAAAATACTTGGTTGATACCTAAGATGTTGGCAGCAACCCATATCAACTACATTTTTCTCCAAATGACACCCAATTGGCTCTTGATCTTTTCCCTCTCTTTTCAGAACTCTTTCCTTAATTGGCAGTAGATGCTGATCTTGAATTTGTTATGGATGTGTTCTGTTTTCAGGCTAAGAATCATATTTTGGATTCTGTGAGATGTATTCTCTTTGACTCTGTTGATGTGGTCCTGTTTCTGGTCCAGCTGTGGAATTACATACTATTAACCAGGCCTGGATCTTAGTCTCCAGCTCTTCCATCAGTACTTATTATGGTTGACATTATGGTTTTGGCATTGTACAGTTGTGTTCAAGCTAGGCAAAACTTGGGAATTCTCATATATTCTGGCTCTTCTATCCACAATACTATTTTTTTCTTTGTCCATTGCCCTGTTTAATAGTCTGTTTAATGTCTGTTCAGCCTGAAGAGGCCAGATTCCGTAAAAGGATATCTTGGCTCATCTGGTACTTGTCAAACACTTGTCATTTCATTGTGCCTTCCTCCTTCCCTTGTCCACTTGCCCACAGAGCTCACTGAAGAAGACCCAAAGGGACACAAAAAGGAATTGCTAAACATTGGCAGGCATCCAAGATCACAAATTTATTGCAACAAGTGAACCCACAAATGCCCAAATTCTTCCACAATGGTTGACAAACCTTTGCAAACATTCTCCTTGTGTGTTCTCCTCAAGACTTTACCGAAAGGCCACCTGCCCAAGGATATAAGTGTGTCTTTCTCATTGCTCCCATGTTTAGCAGATAGCCTGAGGCTTACACTGACAGGAAGGAGAATGCTAGAAGGATAATAAAGGAATTGATCTCTTAGAACCAACCTTAAAAACTTGGACAGAAGATCACAGGTTATTAACGCTTTGATTACTTCGCTCTCTGAGGCAATACAAATCGATCAGTGTTTCACTGTTTTGTTTTACCTTCAGATTAATAGAACACCTTATTGAATATTGAAAGAACATTTCAGAGACTTCTAGTCAGTTTAACTTAAACCGGACTGGAGTTCCTCTCTTTGCTGTCATGTTTATGTGGACCCATTCAAACCATTCCAACTTGACCTGGCAGAAGGTTCTTGTGGAAAGAAGGTTCTTCTTTCTATGTGACCCTTTCATTACCAACACTCAGTCAATTAATTCTGATTGAGGATGAACTCTTTTACTGCCTGCAGTTTAACATAATGTTGAGTACTATTATCCTCTCATCTACAATGACTATTGATGAAGGTCGACCAGTATGTTTGTGTGTGGGAGAGGAGATGGTGGCTCAGTGGTTAAAGACAATGAGCTTGTCAGTTGGAAAGCTGATATCTGTGTTTGAGACTTGAGCACCATGCAATGGGATACTACTGGACTGTGAAACCTTTTATTTTACATACACACATACATATGAGTAAAAGGAAAAAGGTTTCCCCTGTTCAGTAATTTCCAACTCTGGGGTTCATTTCCATTTTTTAGCAGAGGGAGCTAGCATTTTCTGAAGACATTTCCATGGGCATCGTGGCCAGCATGAATTATACTCAGTGGTGGATGGAACATTGTTACTTTTCACTGAAGTTGCATCTATTTATCTATTCACGTTAGCATGCTTTCAAACTGCTAAGTGGGCAGGAGTTAGGGCAAGAATGAGAGCTCACTCCATTGTGCAGTGTTCAGGTCTCAAACCTTGGCTGTCAGTTTTCCAGCTCACAAGCTCGGTACCTTTAACTACTGAGCCATCACACTCTTTATATACATACTGTATATATAAATACATACATGCGTACGTACGTACATACGTACGTACATACATACATACACACACAATATACACATGTATATACATATGCAATTTTGTCAGCCACATAGAGTTGCTATACTGAGATTATGGTGCATAAATGTAATGAAATTAATATTGTTGATAGCCATGCGTGCATCCTTATGTTCCTACATTCTTTAAATGTGTCTGTTTTGCTTTAAGCTTTCAAGTCTTGATTGCTGAATCATTTGCTATATCATAGCACTTAAACAGATATTCCTCTTAGACATTCAACTTGTGTCCAGTGGGAAAAGACATATTGTCTTGTTAAGAATAGCACAAGGCCTTTTCTTGGTAATGTTACTTGCATTAGGACAAAAAGTTCAAATGTTTATTGGTGTAATAAAAATAAGATCAAAACTTCTCTAACAGGTCACACCATATGCAGACCAAATCTGCCTCTCTTGGCGATGCTTCAATTCTTACAGAATGAAAAAGCAGAAATAGTCACCTTTGTGTCACCTGGAACTGGTATTGTGTGCTATTTTCATTTTGACAGATATTTTGCTTCAAACGATGAGCCATCTCAAGATTATTTGCTTCAAATGGTGTTGGAGATTTAGTAGGGCAATAGTTTATTGTGGAACAGAAGTCCCTGGTTAATCTGACAAATGTTTGTAATATTCAGTGGTGGGATTCTACCAGTTCGGCCCAGTTTTGGCAATCCAGTAGCTCTGAAGATCAGCTGGGAGTGAACTGGTTTGGTTTGATCTGACAATCAGCTGTTGGGCCCATCCACCTGCCCAGGCTCCAGGCTGTGCTTTATATTCTGTTTTTCAAGTTCAGCTGATTCGCGTGGCATAGTAGATTGCCGCATGTCAGCTGTTTAACATACATGGATCACTGGAGAAGGTCAGTAGCAAATGCTCTGCATGTGCACAAAGTGTGTGCTCACCGAATCAGTTGTTACACTGGTTGAATCACATCCCGGGTAATATTCATTTTCCATTCATTCTTGAAACCCCTATTCAAATACTTTGCAGACTTTTGGCCCGATTAGAAATGAGTGGAAACTTTTCCAGAAAAATATAATAGATAAAGCATCTCCAAATCAAAGCATGAAATAGGATGTCTTAAAACATGGATACATGATGTAACATACCCATAGCAAACAAAACTCTGAGGCAGGTAGATTCCTCAAAGAATCAGTTTATTGGATATGACATGTTGGCATAGGCTGGTGAAAACCAGTTCTGAATATTCCCATGGTTTTCATCTAATTAAAAGTAAATATTTTTCATTTATTCAAAACAATCAATCACATGGTCCAATCAGGATACTATCCAGTTTCTAGTTGTCTCCTTCCAATCCCCTGTAGGAATGTCCTTGGTTTCCAAGAGAAAGTATCTTGTTTTGATTACAACACCTCGACTATCTCTATTCCTCCCTCGCTGTCCCTTTTCTCCAGTGTGTCAGTGCTGAAATATCAAAATGGCCTCAGTCAGGCCAGCTTTAGAGTTGACATTTTCTTTATGTCCCGAATGTGTTTCCTGGGATTGCTAAATGTGACTAGTCTTGACTAACATTTAGGATTTCAATTTAGAAGAACATGGATGAAAATGAGAGCCAGGTTGGTCTAATGGTTAAGGACCAGCATTTGATTGTTTGCCCCCCCCCCCACGAAAAAAATCCAGATCCTGTACTTGCAGGAAAAACCCTAAAAAGAAAAAAAAAAGAGGATGAAAAATCATTCAGGTATTTCTTGTTTTACTTATTGCAATAATAATAAAAACAATAATTTGTTTTTAGAAATTATTTGCTGTGTCAAATGATGTTTTATTTTTACAGTAACTGCCAATAACAAAGGGTTCAATGAAATCCACATTAACAGCAAATATGGCCAAGGGTGTCACTGCTTTCTCACATCACACAGGCCAAGTTGGTAATAGCATAGTTGTTGCACTTTTGAGGATATATAAGAAGTGAGAAGTATAAATACATTGTAGGAAATAAACCTGCCCTCTACCAGCTCCATCATTATATCAAGACAAGCAAGTCATATACAACAAAGCAGTTATAATTTCAGCATGTATATCAAGGGATCTTCAAAATGGAAACTAATTCAATTTTTTTTTCCAACATAACTTAGGGATATGACTTCAGAAATGTATCAGACTATCTGAAGAAGATTATGATGTGTTTACTGGAGGCTGAAAGAATCCAGGGACTTAGAATTAGAAGAATAATTTGGCAGCATGAAGAGTTTTTGTCAGCATATTAGAAAATATGTCTTGAATTTTTACATTAGTGGTGTCAATAAGATACACATACAATCAGTGTTTAGTGACATACTGATGAGGCCATAATTCAAAAGGATCATTGTTTCTCCAATAAACTTTCAGAACTTTGAAAGAATTTGCTGAAAAAAATGCATAATAAAAAGAAGGATCAATTTTCTACAAAACTTGGTTTGTTACACATATTTGGTGGCCAGAATAAAAATGTCAAAGTCAAAATTAAACAAAGAAAACATCATTAGTANAACTTGGTTTGTTACACATATTTGGTGGCCAGAATAAAAATGTGAAAGTCAAACTTAAACAAAGAAAACATCATTAGTATTTTCTTATTTCAACCAAATTAATCATTGCTTATCAATGGAAATATCTGGATAATATTTCAATTGATAAATGGTGAAATAAGACTGATAAATATCAATACTTGAAAAAGTCTGTGATACAATTTACTACATGACAATGAATCCTAAGTCATGAATTGTTGTTTTACAAAGAAAGGATAATTTTATAGCTTATGCTGGTGGAATGGATAAAAATCCTGAAAACACCTTAAAAATATTCCAGCATTACATTAATTTTTGATATTCAAATATTTTAAAATATTTGTTTTTAAAAATGAAAAGTCACTTTCTTAATGACAAATTAGGGAATGTACATGTGATTAAATACAATATAATATATGAAAGTAAACTTTGTATGTCTCTACATTCTATATAATACAGTCATTCTGAAATGTGTTTGAAGAGGTCTATGGTAATTGCCAAAAGTTTTGCAGGAAGCAAATATTTTGAAAAAAAAAAAAAGTCCTCTGAAATGGATCTCATTTTGACAAATAAACTTTTGAAAGACCCCATGATTCAACATTCTGTCATTGTTGAAGTTATTTTATATTAAGTATTTTTAATACAGGAATCCAAATATGTGCTTAGTTATAGTTAAGTATAGTTAAGTTATAGTTAAGTGCAATTTTTTTGGAGTGTCCTCAATCCTACTTGAGGTTCTCAGGTGTTTTTCCCAGAAACATGTGTTGGTAAATCCCATCCCTTTAATAATAATAATAATAATAATAATAATAATAATTATTATTATTATTATTATTATTATNATTATTATTATTATTATTATTATTATTATTATTATTATTATTATTATTATTATTTGATCATTGGGCTCCTCATCCAAATGCTAGCTATTTATAGCACATTTATTGTTGAATATCTTCGCTTTGCCCTTGGCCTTGTTGATGTATCAAGAGTCAATCATTATAGTTATTTAAGCTTCATGGTGGTCTTCTCAGGCCAGCTTGACATGTGCCATTGAAACCATATTTTCTGTTTATAAAATAATGTGAAGAAATTTGTCATGGATCTTTGTCATGGATCTTTGACATCTGAGCATCTCAGATTATAGTTGACATATATATTAATAAACACCAGGGCCAGGATTCACCCTTGTTTGACCTCTTTATGGGTGGATATATCTGGATTTGAGAGCCACTGATACAAGTACAAACTTTCAGGTACTGTATATATTTAAGTAGAAGGTCTTAACCAGAAAGAAGAATCTGGATTCCTCATTTAAACTAGATAGTTTCTTTCACAAGGTTGTTCTGTTTATAGAATCAAAAGCTGAGGTAAACAATTTCTTGCTAACAGATGTGTATTTCACAATGAGAATAATTATTTATTAAGATTAATAATTACCTATTGTAGAGTGTCTCAGTCTGAAACCAGGCTGTTTTTCCATAGTAAGTTTTTTTTTCTTTTTTTAAACACCCAGTCCTCTATTTTGCTCAAAATATATTTCACACATATGTTGGCCACTATATCAAGAAGACTTATGAGCCAATAGTTTCAAATATTTTCTTTATGTATATGTATGTATATTTATGTATGTTCTTTTTGTATATGGACTTGGATGGAAACTTCTCATCTTATGAGAAAGCAATCTCTGTTGTTTATGTAAGAAAATATTCCTGCCAACAATGGTGAGTGAATAAGTCAGTTGGGGTCCCATATAACTTTTCTTAGTAAGTTCTGGTAATATATAAAATAAATAAATATCTAATTCAACACTCACTTTTCACATTTGCCAAGCTATACAAGATAGCTCCCTAATTTTTTACCTTTTTAATCTTTTCATCTCTTTTTCTGTGTGGATCCTATGATATTGTAGCTAATACTTTAAATCAATATACATTTTAGTTACTTTCAAAGATTAGCATTTAATAGGGACCAAGACATCGTGGATTATTTAATAAACCAAAATTAACAAAGCATGAGATTTTGCAGGATCTGAAACACCAGCCATTTGTATGAGGTTAGGTTTTTTTTATCTTGTTTTTATATAATACTGTTTTCAGATTATTAAGTAATTTGCTCTTTTTTTCTTTACTCAAGAAACTGATGTATTTTTTCCATAGCTTTGATTTCCCAATTGATATAAAAGTTTTACTACATGTTAAGTTACAATTTTAATTGCTTCAGGTGCATTTATCCAATTCATCTCACTTCATTTTTTTCACATGTTAGAGAATCATAAAATACTATTTATATACATACTCCCGTGCAAATTTAACCTGGCTTTGTTTCCTGTGGTGTCCTTCCATTGGGACTTTTGTCTTTCAGTAATTTCTTCTTTTAGCCACATATTATTAAACATAATTGCTTCTTCCTTTATTATTCATGAATGTATGCATTTATTTATTGATGTAAGTCCAATGGCTAATTGGAAAGGCATCACCTGAATTATTACAGACATTTGGAGCTCTGGTTTTTATATTCCAATGAGATATTTAAATATCTCACCAATAATCTGAATTTAATTGCAAGTACTACATTCAATTGTTACCTAAGTCCTCACTTTCTCATGTTTTAAAAGATCATTATTATTATTATTTTCTCATTGGAGATACATCTTTGATTTCTTTTGAGTCCATTCACATATCAGGAGTTATCAGAGAAGTACCATCAAACTAAATATCCATTTATTTGCATAATCTATCTATCATCTATCTATCTATCTATCTATCTATCTATCTATCTATCTATCTATCTATCTATCTATCTATCTCTACCTAAAATTACCATTTAAACTATGCATTAAAATCTAGGAAAAAGATGAAATAAGTAAGTTGTAATGACCATATATCTTTTCTAAGCCCCTGTCACACTGCCACCAACAGATGGAAAGGGATGCATCCGTTCTGTACTCACTGCGTCCGTTTTGCTTTCCTCTCTATCCGTCCAGCATCCGGTCTATTTACGTTTCATCCGCTCAGAGAGTTTTTGAGCTACTCAAAACTTTGCGCGGCAAAATGTAATCCATGCATCCATTCTGCATCCGCTAGGCATCCGCTAGGCATCTGTTCTGCATCCGTTATGGATCCGCTAATATCCGCTAGGCATCCGCTATGCATCCGCGCAATTCGATCCGCTCAGCGGTAACACGGACGCAGGGAGGAAGCCGGAAGGTATGCGGAACGGATGCAAAACGGATGCAGAATGGATGGAGACAGGATGAAAGCAGATGCAGCTCTCAAAGAAAGCGTTTTTAAAACGGAAAAACGTTCACAGAGGGACATCTCGGATATAAGGATGTCTAGAGGATGCCTAGAGGATGCAAAGGGACACATAGTGGAAAACTATACTGCTTATAAAAAGGGGGATCAAACTCATCTGGATCTCACTTTCAAGACCAGCAGACCAGCTGTGCAGACCTCTGCAGCCTTCATCTGACTCTTCCTCTTCCACAGCATCCAGTCATGTCCACCATGGATCATAAACAAAGTACTTTTGGCAGCCACCATCATTCTGCAACAGTGCAAAAGCCATTTACAGGCTCTGTGAACTTACTAGGGCAAGAAAAAGAGGCAGCAAGAAGCGTCTGGGTCCAAAGATGGATCAGGAGAAGAGCAAAGGACCGGACTGTACAACCAGCTGAGTGGTGGAGCTCAGGAACGAAGACACTCGTGGCATTCCAAAACTTCATGAGGGCCTCCAGCCATGTTTGGCCAAGTTGTGCAGCGGCTGACACCCAGGTTGACCAAGGCAAAACACCACTCCGGTAGCCTCAGCCTGGACCCTTGGGCTCAAGGTGGCACTGACGTTTGCACCACCTGGACCTCAGGGTCCACCTACAGGAGCATGCAGTATGGCTGTGAGGTGCCACAAACACCATCAGCAACTGTGGTCAGTAGAAGTGGTGGCAGGCCATCATCGAAGAATACCTGGAGGAGCTCCTCCAGTGCCCCACCACTTGAAGAAGGCTGGAAGAAATTGCAGAGCAGTGGTATCAGAAGTGGAAACCTTCCCCCACACCGTTGGAGCCATAGATGGCAAGCACGTGGCCTGCAAAGCTCAGCCAAGGTGGTGTCTCACTTATTTCAACTACAAGGGCTCTTCAGACATCAGTCCTCTTTGCCATGGTCCGATGCTGACAACATCATGTTACATCATGGCTTCAGGCAATGGATCGCCATTCAAGATGCCAGAGTATACAACGCCGTGACCTCAAGGAGGGCAGGAACGCAACTCATCGTGATTTCCAGATCCAGACCCCTGCCAACGACACGCAAGATGGTGCCCTACTTCTCACTCGGGAGATGAGCCTTCTCCTCAACCTACTATGAAGCCCTACACCTCCAGATGCCTCACCCGTGAAGAGAGGAATCTTCAACTTACACGGGTCAGGGCAAGGCGGTGTGGATGAACGCCTTTGGCATCCTGGACACAGGTTTCGGTACTTCTCACAACTATGCAGCATCGCCCACAGACGTGAAGGAGAACATGGATAGCTTGCTGCCTCCTGCACAATCTCAATGCGCACCCGCTTACTCCAGTCTTGGCAGAACAGGCCTCGTGGACCTCGCAACAAGCAATGGAACATGTACCTCTGGGAATGGAGGCAAGGGCAAAAACATAAGGAATGTGCAAGCTCCAACAGAGCCTCACGTGAAGGGAAGAAGCAGCGCAACCTCCTGAAACACTGGTGCAACTCGCCCAACTGGAGCGGTAGAGTGGCAAGACAGGATGATAGATGTTTAATGAATGCTTCCTTCAGCCTGTCTCATCACACTGATGAGATTGTGCCATGTATGTTGGGTGGGCCTACACATGAAACAGGGCATTTAATAAAGAGTTGTGTGGATCAATGATTAAATTGTTATTGATAATAAAGGGCCATAGGTGTGGCACCTTGGAGGGTGGACCATACAGTCCACTATGCTTGCATCCCAAAGGTATCCTGCTCATTCCACAGGTATCCCTGCCCACCCCACTGCTATCTTAACCCATCCCACAAGCATGCAAGGCTTAAACCCATTTCTAAAAGTTTCCACCAAGACTTTATTAAAAAAAGAAATGAAGCAAGTGTGTGAATTTAAGATAGACTTTATTAAGAACAAGCTATAAAAGAAAAATGACCCAAGTCAAGTGTACAAATAAAGTCCACAGGTAGCCAGCCAGCCAGTCTCTGGCACTCCTCTTGGTCGCTCAGTCTCAGGGGTGAAGGGTCCAGGTGCTGTGGAGGTGGCTGGTGCTGGTGTGCTTGTCTGAAGCGCATTGGGGTACAGCATTAGCAGAGTAAGCACCAGCAGAAGCACCACCGCAGAAGCAGCAGCATCAGCTCCTCCAGAAGCAGAAGCAGCAGAAGCTCCAGCCCCAGAAGAGCGAGCCCGTGCTGCCGAAGCCCCAGCAGAACCAGAGTGAGGGCCAGGGGTGGGATGGTGGTCCTGTCCCTCATTGCCAGGGCTGGCAGCAGATGGCTGAGGCTTTCTGTTTCTTCCCCATGGTTGTGGGGTTGCTGGCTGCAGGGGCTGACAGGAACCAAGGCTGGCAGGAAAGGCTGGCAGGAAGGCTGGCAGGCAGGCAGGGACCAAAGCTTGCAGAAAGCTGGCAGGCAGGAAGGCACAAGGCTGGCAGGCAGGCACCAAGGCTGAAGGAAGGCTGGCAGGCAGGCAGTGCACCAAGGCTGGCAGGAAGGCTGCAGGCAGGCAGTCACCAAGGCTTGCAGGAAGGCTTGCAGGTAGGCAGGCAGGCACCAGGCTGGCAGGCAGGCAGGCACCAAGGCTGGAAGGAAGCCTGGCAGGCAGGCAGGCACCAAGGCTGGCAGGAAGGCTGGCAGGAAGGCTTGCAGGCAGGCAGGCAGGCACCAAAGGCTTGCAGGCAGGCAGGGCACCAAGGCTGGCAGGCAGGCAGGCAGGCACCAAGGCTGCAGGAAGGCTGGCAGGCAGGCAGGCACCAAGGCTGGCAGGAAGGCTGGCAGGAAGGCTGGCAGGCAGGCAGGCACCAAGGCTGGCAGGCAGGCTGGCAGCAAGACTGGCAGGCAGGCAGACAGCAAGGCTGGCAGGGAGGTGGCAGCAAGGCTGGGCAGGCAGGCAGACAGCAAGGCTGGCAGGGAGACTGCCAGCAAGGCTTGCAGCAAGGTTTGCAGCAAGGCTTGCAGGCAAGGCGGGCTAGGCAGTCAATGTGTCCGGCAGCAGGTCTTTCCTCTGAATGGTTACCGTGCTTCCAACTGCTTCCTTTATAATCCACGGGGCTTACGCAATGCATCCTCCCCGCATGCGCAATTAACGCTCGGCATCCGTTAGGCTTCCACTGTGCAATCCGCTAGGCTTCCGCTGTGGGCATCCGCTCAATCTGCTGTGCATCGGCCTCTGAATCTGCCTTCATCCTTTCCGTGTCCGCTTTGCTGAGGTCCCCCGAAAGCCTTGCGGATGTGCCATCCTCTCTCATCCACGTTCCATCGCGCTAGGCTTCCGTTCTGCATCCGCTTTCCATCCGCTCTGCGTCCTCCCCCCGTCCCGGGTTCCTTTCCGTGTTATCCGCTCTGGTTATGCAAATTTTTGCCCCTTTTGAGAGCGGATAACAACGGATGGATCATTTTTCTCATCTGCTGTGTCCTTTTTACAAACATTTTGCATCCGTTGGGCATTGTGACAGGGCCTTAAGAAACAATGTAGTCCTAAAATATGATTAAATGCATTATAATATCTGAACATCTGCTTCAGTCTTTACAGATTCTCCTGAGGGCTGATAAGCATTTTGAACACGACAAGAACACATATACTCTGGAGTGAATTTACAGCTTGACCATTATTGTGTTGGGATAGAACTACATTTAATTTACCCTCACTATTTAAAAGTAAATCTCCTGAATTTAATGGGAGATTCTCAAAAGTCAGTGCCTTAAAAAAAAAAAAAGTTGAAGATGTGGATTTAGTGATACTAATTCTTCACTACTTCAGGTTTTATCAACCAGAAAGAGACTGTACAATACACTAAATAACTCATTGTTTACTTTCTATCAGTTGCCTGGTCTTTCTATCAGTTGCCTGGTCTAAGAGATTGCTCATGTGAAATCACTCCCTTCTGTCTTTTTCCAGACACATCTGCAGCATATGATTTGGACTCATCTGACGATAGGATTCATGGTAAGATACTTTAGGGCTAGACTCTCAAACATCTCCTCTGGAAAGGAGCAGGAGCAGAAACCCTTCTTACTTTGGAGCAGGAATGGACAATCTATTGAGGATTATATGATCCCATTGTAACAGCACAACTTCGATAAAGATATCTGGAGAACAGGATGAGGATGTCTTGTCAATTCTCCTTTTCTAAGGAAAACATATCTGGGCTGCAATCATCCGAATGACAATTAGAGGTCAAGATGTCTCCAGTACTTTTGTTGTCATCTAGTTCCTATCTGGACTTTTTCCTGATCAAATAGTCCTAAGAAAAGCAATAATTAATTTCCTGCCCAGATGATAAATTAGGCATTGGTGAAAAGTGGGCAGAGATCCTGGAATATAGTGGGTCACAGAGAGACAAAGGCCAATATTGCCCTAGAAATCATGGTTTTTAAGAACCTATCTCCCAAATAGCTATTGCATGCAGAGAAAATACCTTTCAAAGGTGGAAAGCCTGCCATAAGCAAACCATATTTAGCTATACCCACACAGTAAAAAATGTTGCATGCTTCCATTATCCAGTTCAATCCTACCTAATTATTAGTGCACTACTAATGCACACAATTCTTAAAATTCAATATTTTGAATGAGCTTGTTGTCTTTTATTAAATGGAAAAAGGGGGGAAATCACCATGTTCACAAGATTTTGTGTGGGACTAAAAAAATCCCTTTAAATTTCAGAATACCCCTCTCTCTGTTGTATTACAACTTTTAGTTCAGATGTTCCAAGACATGCATGTATAGATCATCTGAAAAAGTTGCTTATTTTCTAATGTACTTAGTCATTATCATTTCTGCATTTCCTAATATAGTAATGAATATTTTTTCCCAGGGAATGAAAAATGAAATATTGCTTCATCAAATATAACTATGTTTTTATTCCCTTCTCCCTATTATCTTTAAATATGCTCCAAATCACATGGGTAAATTTTTCTTATATTTCATTCTGAAGAGTCACACGCATGTTTCCTAATATCAATAAATTAGTAAGTACTTAGACTCAAGGAGGCTGACAGTGTATTGTCTACTTTTAAGGGAATCATTTATCACTCCCAACTGTTTCAAAAGGCAATTTTGGCTAATTATTCAGTGGATATTGAAATGCTCATTTGCCCTCTTGGGTACATGCATTAGACTGTAAATGATCATAGCTCAGAATATAAAAAAAGTTGGCACATTGTGTTAAGTTAGTTGGAGCTTGCATTAAAATTATATGAAAATCGTAAGTTACTGCTAGAATCTCTCCCATGCTATTCCCTTGCCTCATCACTTCCCCTTTATTTTATAAGAATATAAAACATGAGCGACAGATTTCATATTTGTATTTTATAGCCCAAACTATATCTCCAGTGAAGTAGATGTAGTTCCAGTTTAATTTCTCTCCAACTTTTTATATCATAAGTTGCTTTGCTGAGAAAATAAAGTTGATATCAAGAATCACATCTTTTTATTGTTCTGCTCAAAGAATATACGTACTTTAACTTACAGAGTAATAATGAAGTATTACAGGGTTATTTTAAAAATAGTGAATGTTTTTGGAGATTTTATTGTGAAAGTATTTTATTAGATTTCTCTTCTTCGATGTCCCTTCCTTTCAATTAAAAAATATTGATACAGTATTTAAAATTAAAGCCCTAATATTCTTTTTCTTGCAAACTTTGCTATATTTTGTGGTATTGTTTCTAAAATGTTGAAGAGTGCTTTGGAGTTCTAGATTGAAAAGTGGTATACAAAATGTGCCCGTTTGTGTAAACTGAACTCAATTTCTGTATAAAGGAGCAAAAAAAGCTGCTTATTGGTTTGTTTTATTTGTAATGCATTTGACTGAAAGTTTTGCTATTAACACCTTTTTATTCACCATATTCTATGGCACATTTTCCTTCCAAGTTGCTTAGGAGACATCTTAATAAGTTAGCCTAGAAATAACAACTGGTTTAAACTTATTCAGGCAATAATGTCTGCTGAATTAAGACTTTAAATTTGAGTTTCCCCAGTCCTCATTGCACAGTTTCTGCCAAATGTGTGGGATACAAGGAAAAGTAAATCTGTCTGAGCTAACCTTGCTCCAAAAAAAGGGGAGGGATGAAGAAAGGGAGGGAGGGAGGGAAACAATTCAAATGTTCTTTTTCAAACTAACCAAACAGGTTGAAAGGAAAAGTGGATTAGTGTCAACTTTTTCCTCTGACAGCCTCAGTTTTTCTTTGAGGCATTTAATGGAGGACTATAATTGCTGTCCTGCTCAATTAACAGAGAACTAGGTTAAGCCATTTAGCATTTGCTGGCACAGTGGTTAGAATGTAGCATTGCAGGCTAATTCATTGCTCTCTGTCAGGAGTTCAATTTTGATCAGCTCAAAGTTGACTCAACCTTCCGAGGTCAGTAAAACGAGGATCCAGATTGCTGGGGACAATATGTTAATTCTTGAAACCATTTAGAGAGGGCTGTAAAGCACTATGAAGCAGTTTATAAGTCTAAGTGCTATTGCTATCTATAATATTTATTTCCTTTGCAACTATATTAACTAGTGAAATGTCTCCCTGATTGGAACTTCCGTCTATTTATCCACAGTCAAACACTTTTGGCTCTTCTTTCTCACTTTCCTGACATATTATTACAAGTCTTAACTTTTTTGAGAAACTTGACAGAGATTAAACACTTACTTCTGCAATTGGCTAATTACACAGATCATTATCAGTCAATTAATTAATGTCTAACATAAGCAATGCAAATCAGTGAAATCAAACTCCCTGCTCAAATATATCTGTAGGTATGTTGTGAACATTTCATACCTTTTCACCGTTGAGAGAAAAGAAAGAACATTACAATAAACTTTTTGAAGCAAGTCTTGTGTATGTCTAATCCAGATTTTTTTTTTAACCAGGATTAATCAAGAGATAATGACAGATAACTACTGACAGCCTTTTCTCCTGACATATCTCTAACAGGAAATCCTGTTTGAGATATATGTCATGTGAAGAAGTAACTCTTTTTACCTGTCTTAATTCTATTATTATGAGAGACAAATATCTTGACTTTTCTATTATTTCCATCTCACACATCATGTATAAGTTTGCCATTGATCATTTTTTTCTAGCTCTCTGGATTTTTTTTTCTTTCTCACATCAACAATATTGATGTATGATTCCCTTTTCCATATCAATGACATTGATGTAATTTGATGTAAAAAATATTTTTGAAGTTTTTGTCTTTTTTTCCCCTTGTCTGAGCTTTCCTCAGCCTCCAGGACTGGTCCATGTTCTTCCCCAACCTCCTCACCAGGGGTGGGATTCTACCAGTTCATAACTATTTTCTAGAACTAGTTGTTAACATTCTAAGCAGTTTGGAGAACCGGTTGTTAGAGGAAATTACTGGCCTAATCCTGTAAGGAAGGCAGGNCCGGTTGTTAGAGGAAATTACTGGCCTAATCCTGTAAGGAAGGCAGGAAGGAAACATTCTGGTGTTGCTTACAGAAACTGCCTCTCCATTAACCATTATTACATTCTTGGCAGGACTAGACTTCCTGTCTCTGGAACTTCTTTGGAGTTTTTTCTCCCTCCTTTACTGGTACTTTGCTTGTGTGGAGTGACCATTCAAAGTTACAATGGCACTGAAAAAAGTGACATCACTATTTTTCACACTTATGACTGTTGCAGCATCTCTACAGTCTTGAGAGGCAAGGGGTGGAGATGCGTGCCTTGATGGAAGTGATATTGAGTTGGTCATGCTGAGCCAGTCACATGACCACCAAGCCATGCCCACCAATTAAGCCATGCCCACAGAACCAGTTGTTAAAAAATTGAATTCCACCCCTGCTCCTCACTGTCCAATTCTGCTGCCAGCTCTGCCTGCCAAAACAGGACAGTCATTTGTCTGAAATCGTTGAACAGGGGGTTGGGCAAGTAGACCCTCAAGGCAACTTTGAACTTTGTTATTCTGTTAAGATAAACATATGAGAAAATGGGAAAAATGAGTATTTTATAAAACAAGGAAATGGGCTTTTGTCTCCATGTGTATAGTTTTGCCATTTCCCAGTTTTTGCCATGAAAATGACAAAAACTGGGTGTGTCCAAGAGGTCATATGGAATAGAGGTCAATTTGCTAAGGGTATTCTACGGCATATGGCAATCTTGTTAGAAAATCAAGGTGTCACTTCTTACAGATGTATGAATGTTAAATAATTTTCAAAAGGGAGCAGGTTCATAAATCACGGTGGATAGAGGATAGCTAGGTAGCTGGACAGTTGTATAGATACATATTGAGACACCATTCACAAACACTTCCTTCTATTATATAGATATAATGAGATACTGGAGTATGAAAAAACTCAAATATATACTTTGTTTTTAATTCAAAATATTTTGATTCATCAAAAAAGGAAGGCTTGTGGTAGAGAGAAAGAAAAAACAGGGAGCACATTTTTATATTTGAAAATTCATAATTATCAATCAAAAATATTCTAATCTTTTAAGCCACAGCTTAGCTTTCTTGTGATGTTACTAAGCAACAGATGTTATCAATTCTGTTGTCATTGGTTGTTTCTGTTTCAATAAAACCAGATTTTACATCTGTAGATTCATTCTACATGTGTAGAAAGAATTTTTTAAACCAGCTTTATTGCTGAATAAACTAAGCATAAATAGATCAGATTCATGCTAGATTTCCTTATATACTGATGTAACTACAGCCTACCTTTTGCTGTACAAGTGGTATTGTTGTTTTTTCTCTGTAACAAACTTGATCAAAAATATGTTTGGTAATGGATAAAATTACAACTGTACTTTTACTATGTTTCTGAAGTCCAAAGGGATTTTTTTTTTACTGCTGCACATCAATGTACTATTTTGCCCCCAATTCTATTATCCTATCAAGATCTGAACAGCCCACAAAACTTTCAGAAGTAATTTCTTTTGTTATCTAATAATCTGAAATTTGAATTCCTTGAGACACTGACCTCAGCTTTTTAATTTTCTCTCAAACTTTTCCCTGAGGAAATGTTAGAGGCGAGCATGATAGGCTGAATTGGCAGATAACTGCAATGTAATTTCTCAAGAGATGTTCAAATGATTTATCCAAGCCACGCAACTCAATTCTCAATATGAGGCAATTTCAACTGGACAGCTGTTAACAAAAGGATATCAGATTTTTTGAAAGCTTAAAATTTTGAAAGTTTAAGCAAAATGCCTTTTGAGAAGAATGTTTTTCATTGTCAAGGCACACTAATGATTATTCGATTGCAAGAACAATTTGCTGTACTCTCAAATGAGAATTTCTTAATAATCTCTTCATTAATATGATCATACATTGGGGGGGGGAGAGAGAGAGAGTGTGTGTTTTTTGGAAACCCTTGGTACTTCAAGATTTATGAAGAGAATTTCTGAGCATAATTTCTCTTCCTGCAGAAAGTCAACAAGTATTATTGAGTCCACTACTATTAGATATTGACTAATATTAATATTCATTTCTATTTCCACATTACAAAACAATTCAGTCTCCTGAATATCTTATTTTTCCAAAAAGACTTTCAATCAACTGTGTGATTAGAATTAATAAGCACTGATCAAGGCAGGCATCCTTATATTATCCAGGACAAATGGATGTCCATTTTTTTGTGACAAACTCCAGTGATCCAGAAGGCAAACTGTTTCATTGATTAATCATTCTCATGTCAGGAAATTCCTCTATTGAGGTTTTGAGGTTAGAACACCATCTAATGTGCTTCTATCCATTGCTTCTTGACCTGCCTTTAGGTATTATGGAGAATAAACCAATGCCCTCTTCCTTGTGATTGCCCTTCAAATATGTAAATGCTTGGTAAGTGGTATTTAGCCATCTGAGATGCATTTGTTTTCAGTCAAGTGAAATTTTGCTTTACTTTTTCAATAAGTTTTTAAATAAAGTTCAATAAACTTTTATGTATTATGTTGAGGTATACATTATTTGCAGCTGTGATTGCACAGTTAGATGTTTAGAAAATATATTGGTATTTTAGTATTATCACTTATTTAATAAAACCAGATAAAAGAAAAAAGAAGAAAGAAAGAAAGAAAGAAATACAAGAACAAATACTGCATAGATAAACAAATAAGGACACTATCTATCTATCTATCTATTTAAAATCATTGTATTTTATAGAAATCTTCCATACATAATCTATGTCTAATCTGTTCATACAACTTCAAATTTTTAATTCACCGAGTAATTGGGCTCATACATTTATATTTATAAGTTAAAGGACTAATGTCTTAATAAAAAAAAAGGACCATGGATAAACTATTTCCACTGTCTAGTGATCAGTTTTCATGTAATAGCTCAAAAGAATATTGAAGTTTGAAAAAACAAAAATTTAAAATAAAATAAAATAAAAAGAAATAAATAAAATATATAAATAAATAATAAAATAAAATAAATAAAAAGGGTTAAAATAAAAAGAATAACACAGTTGCTTCTTTTTGATGCATAGGTCATAACAGAAATGTGCTTTAATATCTACAAAGACTAATTGCGAGCTTTCCAGATTTTCAGAATTTATTGATCATTTCGATATGGCAAAACTAAAATTTGTGAAACTGAAAATGCCTGGTTCAAGTTAAAGAGTTGAAGATGTTGAAGATGTAAAATTGCAATGAATTATAACAGAGAAATCATATCAAATTATATTTGTATGCACAAATAAATTCACACATTAGATTAATCCAATAATTGATTGGATTAACACTATTCATTCACTCTTCCATATTATAGCTTTGGTATCAGTTTTAAGGTATTCATAAGCCCAAGGGTTAATCTGACAAGAAAAAAGAAGAAATCACATTTTTTCCAAGAATAATGTACCATCTTTTTAAATATGTTATAGTAATTTATCTAATATATTATATTTTGACCCCAAATACTCCATTTAACCATAGGTGCTTTTTCTGAATGTTTTAAAGGGGTCCAGGAGATAAATTTATTAAGAAAAATCCAAATTAATATAAATAAATACAGTTAGTATTTATGTTAGTCAAAATATGTACATAATTATTGGTATTTTTACTCGTTATTGTTCTTTGTATTGCCAGCTAATTAAGGTGATATAATTATGATTAGCAGTCAGCAACAAAAAAAAATAAGAAAAAAGTACAATTCAGAACATAGAGTGATATGAATGGAAAGGGCTTGGAGGCCTTCTAGTCCAATTCCTTGCCATGGCAGGAAATCCTATATCATTCTGGACAAATGGCTGTCCAGTGTCTTCTTGAAAACCTCCAGTGATGAAGCATCCACAACTTCTGGAGATAAGCCATTACATCTAACTCTTTTCACTGTTGGAAAATTTCTTTTTTGTTCTAGTTTGGATCTCTCTTGAAGAATATTCTCCCCATTACCTCTTGTCTTGCCCTCAGGTGCTTTGGAGAATAAATTAACTCCATCTTCTCTGAGACAGTGTCTCAAGTGCTGGAAGACTGCTATCATATCATCCTTAATCTTTCTCTTTGTTAGGCTAGACATGTCTATTTTTTCAGTCATTTATCATATGATTTAGCCTTCAGACCTCTTAATCATCTTTATTAATGTCCTCTGCATTCTGTCTAGAGTTTCAGCATCTTTTTTTATCATGGTGATGAGAGTTGGATCCAGTATTCCAAATGTGGTCTCACCAATGCAGTATAAAGTGGTACTAATACCTGATATTAGTATCCAGGTTTCATCTGGGTGCCTGGTGTGGGTGTTTGAGCTGGAGGCATCAGAGGGAGTCTGTTTGTGCCCAGGTGTTTGCCTGGCTTGTGGTGTGGAGATCTTTCTATTTGAGAGTGCAGGCTTCCAAATGATTGACAGTCTGGTGGAATCATCCCCACCAAGCACCCAAATGAAACCTGGCTTCCTAATAGATAACAGCCGTCCTTTCACACGAAGCCAAGCTGCACTGAAAGCCTCCAACACAGGAACAGAGTGTTGCCAGCCAATCAAAGCCACAAAACAGACAGAAGAAACCAGAAACACCAATCAAACAAACTCCAAGTCCAATAAACACAGACCAAGACTCCCAACCAATCAGGATGTAGAAAAAAACATCCTGCCACAATAATAGGCTAGCCTCAAATTTAAAACCAACGGCTGTGAGACCCTGACCCACATACAAACTCAATACAGAAGCCTGATGATGGCAGATGAGATTCTGCTGAAACGTTGCTACAACTTTAAAAGCACTACAATGACGTGGGATAATACCCGAAGGAAGCTGAATAGCACACATGTAAGTACCCGCAATAACTAAAACACACACACACACACACACACACACATAATACCCGAAGGAAGCTGAACAGCATATATATATATATATATATGTTTTTAGTAAAGAAATAGTAAAGAAGCCCTTTACTATTGGGGAAGAATTGATTTTTCCAGTCTTTGAAAAAGTGTTTCTGCGTGAAACTGGTCCCTGGTACAAAAAAGGTTGGGGACCACTGGATTACATTATCCAGCAAGACTTAATCAAGCTACCCCTTCATGGCCTCATGGGAATCTGATAACCAATCAGGATACATTTCTTGCCACAGGAACAGGAAGCAAGTTCCTAAGCCCAACAGAGGTTATAAATCTCTCTCCCTCTCTCACCCACGTGCTTTTTTTGCCCAGCACCTCGAATCATGTGGTCCTGCTGCCCACCATTAAACCATCTTTCCAAATAGCCTCCATGTTTCCAGTGTCTTTCTCCCCACTTGCAACTGAACCCAGATGCAACATTTCTTCCAACAGCACCTAAAAATATTGAAGCAGTAGTGGCAGAGTAACCTTATGATCAGAAAATGTCCTTTCAAAGATGAATGTCAATGCAAATTGATTCATGGCTCATATTATGCTACACTGGTATATCTCATTATCTTTTCTTTTTTGTCCATTGCCATTTTGATTAATAGTCTAATTGGCACTCTGTTTTTCCATCTTTTCCCCCTTTTGACCAATGTGTTAGAAGTTGCTTTGCACAGGTAATGTATCTTCTATGCGTTCTGATATAATGGATCTATGATTAGTTGACTAAACAAACAAACAAACAAGAATTGAAGGTAAAACAATTCACATTGAATTTATTTAGCATTCTATCTACGTTGTTTCAGGAACAACTTATATTGAACCATAATCCCCTTTTTTTACCACTGACCAAAGGAAGTTAGCTAAACAACATTTGTGCAAAAGTAAAAGCAATTGTTAAACTGAATTTTGGGTCAGATTTATTAATTTGACAAGCATATATTTGAAATGAACGCTAATAGAAAACTCTGGCTTTGGAATTCTGCTTCATGGTTTACTCCATGATGGTTCTGACTGTATCTTTCCTTTCTTTAGCTTCCATCTCTTCTTCTGAAGAGGCAAAAATGAGCTTATTCAGTCTAATCTCCACTCAATATCAGATCAAATTGCTTTGTATTTGGCTCTCATTTCCAGCTAAATGTGCTGCTATGCCTGCTAAGAAGTTCTATGCCTTTGTCTTGTTTTCCTTCATGGTTATCAATTTCTTAGTGTCTGCTTTTGCTCTCCTTGTAAAGGATGTGGCCTTTTATTCTTTGCAGCTTCAGTTTAAATCAATTTTCTTTTCTTTTATTCTCCCCTTGGGATAAGTTTGCTTTAAATGTTGTGATCAAGAAACTTTGTACTTTCTTTGAGAAAGAAAGAAAGAAAGAAAGAAAGAAAGAAAGAAAGAAAGAAAGAAAGAAAGAAAGAAAGAAAGAGAAACCTGTTATAAAATTTGGAAAAGATGGACAAGTCAGAGATGTCATTCCTTTAAATGTTCAATTCTTTCAGTCTCCAGTTGTTTTTAAATTTTAGTTTATTTGGATTTGAAGAAAATCCTGTTCAGTGTAGTGACTTCTATAAGTGGCTCTGGAGATGGGAGTGGGGTGGGAAAGGGGTGGAAAGTAACAAAGAGCCCACCCTTTTAAAAGACCCCATCTCTTTAAAAAAAATGACATCTCCATCCCACCAGTTGATATCCCTCTGCACTCTTCCCATACTCTAGCTTGTTATTATAAAAACCAGTGTTCCAGACCAATTTTGCTATCATTGTATTGCAGGTGTTGGGGTGCAAGAGGAGAAAATAAATAATAAATTAGCTAGCACTGCTGATGTTATCTAGTTTGGGGAATGAAACATCTGCAAGAAAACAACCAAACTCAAGCAAAATTCTTGCCTTTCTAGACTGCATACTGTACCTGGGATTTAACCAGTGGATCAAGCTTGCCATCAGAAATTATGAGTGCTTCATCACTGGAGGTTTTAAGAAAGGACTGGACAGTCATTTGCCTGAAATTGTGTAGGGTCTCTTACTTGAGCAGGGGGTTGGGCTAGAAAACCTCCAAGCTCCCTTCCAGCTCTATTCTGAATGATTGATTAAATAAGGATCACTCTCTTCTTCCATATGGTACTTTTAGCATCTGCACTTAAATATTGCTGTCCCATTTAATGTTCTTAACATTTCAGTCCATCTACAATGTACAACTACAGCATAATAAACAGGACAAATGTACAACAAGCATAATACTTGGGTTAAAAAAATATTTATGCTCAAGACTTCAGTTCGAAGGATATCAAAGGAGATAATACAGAAGCTTAGCATAATTAGAAATAAGAGGCTCAGGGGCATAAAACAGAAATGTCGATCTAGCTTTCTTATTTAATAGAACAATTAATAAAATCAAATTGACTATAAATGTCCTATTTTTTTTCAAACTATTGAATCATTAACCTTTACAACGTAATTGTTTTCTAACCATCAAACTAAACCCAACTGCTTTTTTAAGGAGCTCATAAAATATATATAAAAAAATAAAATGAAAACCAAGGGAATGAAAAAAGATTAACCAGACATTAAAATGAATCAGTATCTGAACCTTGGTTATTTATTCTTTCTTTAATAGTCAGCTGTATGTTTTCTTAGATCTCAAAATTCAGTCTACTTTAAAATGGGAACAAAGATGTATATAGAAAGTATAGTTCTATCTAACAATTAAAGTAGTGGACAAGTAGGCTAAGTGGCACATTCAGTTTGGCAAAATGTCTTCTTAATTAACTTGTGTTGCTCCTGTAGATTCATGGACTTTAATTTGAAAATCCCATTGTCGCAAAGGAAAAGCAATATCCATGGCAGATAGAATTAAAACTAATAAGTGCCAATCAATGCCAATGAGAGTAAGCATACACTCACATTAAAATAACAACTGCAATAAAGGTGTGCTTTCTTTATATACAAAGTAAACATAGGTATGATGAAAAAAATATACATTTATAGACCTGGCAATTTATTGTGGAAGCTTTTATATTGCAATAAATCTTTTTCTTCTGCAGTGGTGCTATCTGAGCATCACCAATTATGAACAAGTAATTATGAACTCTTTTCTGAGAAGAAAAGAGTTCATAATTATGCTTGGCTTATAAAAACTAAGCTGAGTTGGATTTCCTTATAGCCCAGGTCCATAAATTAGTCTGAGAAGCTATAGGGTAATATTTGAAGAGTGGGAAATTACAGACTACAGCCCACTGAATAAATGAGCATATACAACATAAATAAGTAATAAGTGAAATAAGTAATTTCAAATAGAAGGAAGGAAGGAAGGAAGGAAGGAAGGAAGGAAGGAAGGAAGGAAGGAAGGAAGGAAGGAAGGAGAANTCAAATAGAAGGAAGGAAGGAAGGAAGGAAGGAAGGAAGGAAGGAAGGAAGGAAGGAAGGAAGGAAGGAAGGAGAAAGAAAAAAGTAGAAAAGTAGAAAAGAAGGAAGAAAAGGAGAGAGAGAGGGAGAGAGAGAGAAAGAGAGAGAGACAGAGCTCTGTCCATCAGACTAAAGGAAAATTTCAGAAAAGAAGTGAAGAATTTTTCAAAGCAGCACATTCATACTATGAATTCATGCAAGTTGATAACCCTTTGATTTGAAACTATCCAAATGTGAATCTTATAATAATAATCCTGGGTCTATAAGAAGGTTTGTATAGATGTATAACAATGCCAAATCCAGTCTGAACATCTGGCTGACTGTGACGAACAAGAACAATACTTGGAATTCTCTGACAATCTCTTGGTTCCACTATAAACCAGAAAGCCAAGCATTAGATTGGTACTTTAATCACATTTGCTAAATACAAAAAGCTAGTTGACGTATTCTACAGTTGGTCAACCACAAGAAATGGGCCCATCTCCACCAGAAATAATTCTCCATCTGTTTGTTTTTATGTGTAGTCAGTGGTGGGATTCAATTTATTTTTACTGTCAGTCCTGTGGGCATGGCTTGGTAGGCATGGTGTGGCTTGGTGGGCATGGCTTGGTGGGCATGGCAGGGGAAGGATACTGTANTGTCAGTCCTGTGGGCATGGCTTGGTAGGCATGGTGTGGCTTGGTGGGCATGGCTTGGTGGGCATGGCAGGGGAAGGATACTGTAAAACCTCCATTCCCTCCCAACTCCTGGGGGAAGGTTACTGAAAAATCTCATTCTCTCCCCACCCCACTAACCTGATTTCCAGCTCCATTCTCCTGTGCAGGGCAACAAAAGACCTAGCCGATCAGCTGGGACTTAGGAGGCAGAGAGTAGATGGGGATAGGGCCAGTCAGAGGTGGTATTTGCTGATTCTCCAAACTACTCAAAATTTCCACTACTGGTTCTCTAGAACTGGCCAAAACCTGTTGAATACCACATATGTCGCTGTAGAATTCATTCACTTATTCCTATGAGGAATAAAAAGAGGAGGAAATTGCTATTTAGATGTCAGTAGAGAGCTATTTTCAAGGGGGTTTTGAATGGAAGAAATTAACACCATATTTGTATTTGATAACTGGACCAAATAGCTTACAGCTTCTTCAGCTCTAACATTTTTACTCATTTAGAGTATTCTGCATTAAATTTTCTCTTCTCTCTCTTTCACACAATCTCAGTGCAACAAACACAACAAATTTACAGTATGCCTCTGTTGGCAAAAATTGGAAGTCTGTTCACCTTTTGTCTTGTTTCTGGATTATTATTGTTTTAATTTCCAGTCCAGCTATTTTATTTTAACTTACCTTATATCTCACATTGGTGACTCTGGGCAGTGAGCAAAATATTAAAAACACAGACAAAAGCAGTATTTTAAGGAAAGAATTCTATTATGGTTGGTCCCACAATCAGGCAGAGGCAGATTTTGTTGTGTGATGGTATTACAGCTTTTGGCAGAGGCTGGAAGCTCCTCCAAGTAAAGCTAACCTTTTGCAATTGCCTGACAATGATTTTGTCAGTGTTGATGGCAATCAAGTAGTACTCCAGATGCTTTTGTAGCCAAGGTGTTGAATACTATCAGTACAATCTTTGCTTTCTTTTGCCACAGTTTTACTTTAATCTGAAAGTCTTCATATTTTATTGTTTTCTCCAGTTCTTTTCTCTTCTGCTGTCTCCAGGAACTGCAATGTCTACTATCCAAACTTTATTTTTTTTTTCTCAACAATTATTAATTGTTGATGGTTTGCTGTTGGTAATGATGGTAATGTTCAATGGTGGGATTCATTTTTTTTACCACCAGTTCTTTGGGCATGGCTTGGTGGGCATGGCAGGGGAAGGATACTGCAAAATCTCTATTCCCTCCCCACCCCACTAACCTGCTTTCCAGCTCCGTTCTCCTCCATTCAGGGCAACCAAAGAAGACCCAGCCAATCAGCTGGAACTTGGGAGGCAGAGAAGAGAGGGGTGTGGGGCCAGTCAGAGGTGAGATTTGCCAGTTCTCCGAACTACTCAAAATTTTGGCTACCGGTTCTCCAGAACTGGTCAGAACCTGCTGAATACCACCTCTGGTAATGATGAAGATGATGAAGGTAGGGGTGTGGATGATGATGTTGATTATGATGATTTAACATACACCAGGGCCTAAAGCATTCCATATTCAATCCATAAAGACCAAACAAACAAGATCCAGAGACAGGATTGGATTAACTTTTCAGCAAAATGATCTAACAATGATTTTTCATAGATGTTTTCATCCAATCTTGCTGAATTTTCAAGCCCGTATAACCCAGTACTGCCACTTGCAGATTCTTGTCCCACTGTGTCCCACTGTGTGGCTGAAAAATGTATAATACAAATCTATAAGAAAATAATATAAAAACTTAAAAATTATTTTCTTGAAAAATATGCATTTTGTGATCATTTTGATATAGGCAAAAAAACCTGTCAGAATATTTGTAGAAATGCAAATGCCAAAGATAAGCTATTTAATTCTTCAGTAATTAGCTTCAGTAATTGTTCTGAAAGTGTGGTTTGGGATAATTAATGTGACACTTCACAATTAATGTTGAAAACACCCCACATAGATAAGTATGCACACACATGTTAACCCATACACATATAAATCATGTTATGGAGGGATTGTCCAGCAGGTTTAATATGCAAATGAGGTCATTTAGCTAAAGAGTATTTAAATCTGCACATGACTGTTTTAGTAGAACCTCTAAAATGGTGTCAACGTATCCTTAGGGAAAGGGTTTAGTTTTGATAAAGAAAGAATAGAAATAAAGATTGTCGGCGGAAAATAGCAATGAAGGAGAAAGTGGTAAACACTGCAAAAATGAAATTCTATGGGGAAGTACCCTCTAAAGCAATTAAAAGTGTTGAGAGAATAGTAATGAATATATGAAGTGGGAGAAGTATCAGTCAAAAGGGAATGGCAATGAAAGGGAAAATAGCAATCACACAGAAACATCATTTAAGCAAAATAGCTCAGATCAGTCCCTGCAAGCTAATGAGAGAACAAAACGCACAATACAATGCTGTGGGGAGAGAGTAGATCCAATGTGTGTCCTTTATAAGCCTGACACTATACAAAGGGAGGGAAAGTGTGAGAGCAGGAGATTTGAAGACAATGGAGAGGCATCAACTTAGCCTGGTTGGTTAAAAATTCTGAAAGAATAAGGAAAAAGGGGTGATATGATTATAAATAGAGGAAAGAAGAAAGTAAAGAAGACCCATAAAATGGATCCAAAAGAGTTACCCAGTATATAAAAATAGATAACAGATAGTATAGGACTCAAAAAAGAGTACTAATGGATACTAGACAAATAGATATGTATTGCTATATCACACATTAAGTTTATGCTTAAATTTAATAGTTTTACAGCATGTGTACTGTTCCAAGTAAAGTTGCTTTTTTGCAATTGACTGATGGTGAATTTGTCAATGCAGATGGTGTTCAAGTGGTGCTCCAATTATTTTTGGACTGCACACAAGGCTCCTATTACTATTGGTACTACCTTGGCTTTCTTTTGCCACAGTTGTTCTATTTCTATTTGCAGGTTTTTGTATGTTGTTATCTTCTATTCTCCTGCCACATCCACTCTAAATGATTACAATTATACTAGTTATGGTCTTGGAATTTGGAACTAGTTATGGTCCTGGAATGGGTCTTTGCCTTATTACACATGTGGATTCCTATCCTGGCTTGCACTGACCTCTAAAGGCTAATCAAAATTTAGATTGGATCTAGATGTATCCAATCTTATTACATATGTGGATTCCTATCCTGGCTTGTACTGACCTCTAAAGGCTAATCAGAATTTAGATTGGATCTAGATGCATCCATACACCTAATTAGCCTAGGATAATCATAAAGAAGATACTCGTGGAAAAAAAGTATTCTAACTTTTATTCTAAGTGTTCTTTCTTCTAGCACAGGTTGGCCTAAAGGCCTTATCATTGTAAACATGCTTTCTTTAAACAAGCTTTTATGATTAAAAAAGATACAATACATCAGTGACATCCCACTTCTTTTAGTTAGCAGAAGAGAGTTCATTTCATACTTCAAATTTCTAAATGCCACAAAATTTAAAATAAGATTACTAACATCTTCAAAATATATGCAATTAGAACTATCTGTCTCAAATGAGTTTCTAGCAACCCAGTTCACTTCCTTTTTCAAAAAAAGAAAGAAAGATGATTTTTTAATTATTCATTCTACTTCCAAGTTTTTACTTTTTCTCTCTACAAACTGCATACTGCAGAAGGACTAGAATGATGGCAGAAATCATTATTTTTATGTGGTATCAACTGGCAAGTAGTTAAAGTGTTATGTAATCTACTCAAAAGTACTTGTCTAGAAGAAAACTTCATTGAATGACTTTTATTATTATTTTTTTATTATCATTATTTTATTATTATCATTATTTTTATGTGGTATCAACTGACAAGTAGTTAAAGTGTTATGGAATCTACTCAAAAGCATTTGTCTAGAAGAAAACTTCACTGAATGACTTTTATTTTAGTAGCATTCATAGAAGTGTATAGGTTGTACCAGCTTATGGGCTTAGCCTTTATGGACACTTTTGGACTGTGCCCAACTTCATTTTGTTTCTACATAAGAATGATGCATGCCAAAGAATATCTTGTCACACATTAATTTGAATGTCAAACGTATGTCAGTTTTTTATTTATTTATGAAATGCATTGGATTCCCATCTTACCACAGGGCAATTCTGGCCAGCATATAACATTAAAAAAGATAAAACTATATAAATAAAATACTACAAAATATAAAAATACAAACCTACAATAGTTGAAAGATAGAAAGAGAAGGAAGGAGGGAAAGAGGAGAATGATGAAGGAAGGGGGGAGGTGGGTTGTGATATTAATCTATAAACCACCCCAATACGAAGCTCCTCCATTAAAGCCAAGTGGCAGAGCCAGGGTTTTAAGCTCTTGCAAAAGATCTGAGGGGCTTAGCCGACCTCATTCTGGGGAACAACAGCAGAGAATGCATTTTCCCTGGAATACTTTGGCTGATGGGGACTACAGCACGCCTTCCCTGCTGGTATTGGTGCAATGGGCAATTCCAGTGGGATGAAATGGTCCTTCAAGCAAATTTGACCTAGTTTATTTATCCATACAAATTTCTTAGCATTTCTGCTACCTGTTATCAAGCATTCCTTCGTCTGTTGTCTTCCCCAGGGCCTTTAAAGAAACTGCCTCTCAATTGTCATTGAGTCACTATAATTTTAAAAAGTGAATCACTTTTCTCATTGTAGGAAGCAAATATAGATAAACTGTGGTCATATGGTATACCTGATTGAGAGTGAATATTTATTCCTACAGAGATTTGCATTTATAATAATTGCAGAATGCCAATAGATTAGGTTTTGAATCTTTTCTATAAAATGTACCTTGATAGTATTATGCAGTTGTGATTTAATGATTTGTGGAAGATTAAATTATATTAAAGTTTTATTAACCAAACATTTTCTTGAAGTAATTGAATAACTGCAAACACAAAAACAGATTACATGAATTAACAATGATTAAGAGTACAATAATGTACAAAATGTGAGGTAAATTTTAAAACAAGTGTGTATAACTTCAAGTTTAAAGGAAATCAGTGTTGATAAAAAGTATTAAAAAACTTTATATTTCTAAGTCATATGTTTATATTCCATTTTCAATTAAACATTTTACAGCAATAAAGAAATGACATCCATAGTATTGTATTTTTATTTCAGATTTATAAATGTTGTGCTCTACTATGTTCTATGAACAAGCTTTTTTTTAAAGAAACTTTTTTATTTTAAGTCATTAGATAAACAAATCCTAGTTCCACAGATTACAAAATGAATTCTAGGCATTGTTCTCATTTTGAAAGTTTACATAGCATTTTCACTATTAATTATTTTATGATAAAGAGAAAGAGGAGTGGCAGCATGCAACTTCATTATACAATTTGTTTGAGCATTAAGAATTTTAAAATGAAATCTTACAGGTGATGAATTTCCAATTTTTACATTACATAAAGACTTTAGATAACCATGGTGAAAATCTGGCATGTTGCTGTATAACCGTACTTTAAAAAAAAAAAAAAACACTACCAGATACTGAGTAAACTGTGTATCAAATAAATCCATGCATGTGAATTTGCCTAATACACAGCAAGCTCATGTTTTATTTATTTATCATATTTAAGAACTGCCCATCTCCTTCACAGCGGGACTCTGGGAAATATACAATAAAATATTAAAAGTCTAAAGAACACTCTATAACATTTAAAACTTGTAAGAGGCATGGGATTTTAAACTAATTAAAAGACATTCAGGACTATCAGGGCACCAACCAAACCCACAGCTGCATACTCATCTGCATACCCAGGCGTGGGATTCAATTTTTTTAACAACTGTTTCTGTGGGCATGGCTTAGGTGGTGGGAATGCCTTGGTGGTCATGTTATTGGTTGGGTATGGCCAACTCAATATCACTCACATCAAGGCATGCCTAGCCTCTCCTGACTGTGGGGATGCTACAACAGTTGTAAATGTGAAAAATGGTCATAAATCACTTTTTTCAGTACCATTGTAACTTTGAATGGTCACTCCACACAAGCAAAGTACCAGCAAAGGAGGGGAAAGAAACTCCAGAGATGTTCCTGAGACAGGAAGTCTAGCCCTGCCAAGATAAGGGTTAACAGAGAGGCAGTTTCTGTTAGCAACACCAGAATGTTTACATCCTGCCTCCCTTACAGGATTAGGCCAGTAATTTCTTCTAACAACTGGTTCTCTGAACTGCTTAGAATATTAACAACTGGTTCTAGTGAATAGGTGTGAACTGGTAGAATCCCACCCCTATGCGCGCCCAAAATAAAGGCAAAGAGACATGTTTTTATGCTTTTAGGAAAGGTGGGAGAATGGGGTGGACTGCCTTAGCTCCATCAAGAGTGTGTTCCACAAGGTGAGGGCAAATCAGAGAAATGTTTCTTCTGGTATCCTGCCAGTCAGATTTTTCTGGCAGATGGGGTCTGCAACATACCCAATACCCAGTATATCTACTTTAATGAAAAGAAGGACTTGGGTGAAATGATGGCAGTGTTCCAATATTTAATGGTTGCCATGAAGAAAACCTATTCTTTAAAGCACCTGAAGGCAGGACAAGTGACAACAATTAATCAGTGGATGATTTACCTCCAGAAGTTGTGGATTGTGGCTGGAGGTTTTTAAGAAGAGATGGGACAACTATTGGTTTGAAATGTGATTGGATACTTGAGGAGGGGTTGGACTAGAAAACCTCCAAGGTCTCTTCCAACTATTGTTCTGTTAAACATGACTAGATTGCCCTAAGTATCCAAATTTTGAATGCTTTGTCCTAGATACATATATTTGGGGGTAAATCATAATATGTGATGGTACAAGTGATTTCACTGTATTAAATCCCTTTTCACTCACGAGTGCCAAACTCTCGGCATCACGTTGCTATCACATGATGTTTTGCAATGTTTTTTCCTTTTGTGGAGCTGGGATGGGCATGGCTTGTGCATGACACATCCAGCCCGCTGGCTGCCAGTTTGACACCCATGGTGTAACTGATAGCGCCTGATAAGTCATACCTTTTTTACTTCAGGAAAAGAAAATGCCAACATTATTTTACTTTCCTGGACAGCAGCCCTTAACTTTTTCTTTTTTCCATGGTAATACAGATTTGGTCTCTGGTATTAAAATAAATGAGTAATTTTAGCCCAACAAGCCTACTTTGTAAGGCATTTCCTTTTCTATTTCCTCTGTTGGGCGAAAACATAAGCAAATGTTGAGACAATAAATCAATGTATATTTCTAAGAGCAACAAGCTCTGCTGATGTCAGTTATGCTCACTGAGAGTGCTATGCTCTATAAAGTCATCACTGCTGTGATATATTTTCAATAGATCTGCATGTTAAAAACCTCTTAGTAATCTTGATTAAGTGCACACAGATGCAGTTCAGAACTGATTATCCTTATATTTTACAGAATGTCACCTACTCCTTTGATATTCTAGCTATGGCTTTTCTTTCCTTCCTTCCTCCTTCCCTCCCTCCTATATCTGAAATAGTCACATGAAACAATCCCTTAGTTGTTTAAAATATTTTAGTGATGTACTTTTGCATTTTTAAATATTCAAATATTTCCCTTTAGACTTTGCCTAGTATAGGTAGTTCTCAATATACAATCCCAACTGAGCCCAAAATTTCCATTGCTAAACAAGGCTGTTGATAAGTGAGTTGTGCCCCATTTGAAACCATTTTACCACAGATGTTAAGCAAATCACTACAATTTCTAAGTGAATCAGAGTTTTAAGTGAGACTGGTTTCACCTATTAGCTTAGCTTGTCAGAAGCCAACAAGTTACAAATGGTGTTCATAAGACAGATGCATGATAGATGCATGATAGTTGCTAAGCACCTGCGTTTTGATCACCTGACCATATTATTAGTCTATTTATCTGGAATGTTATCATCAAAAATGTGAAATGACTATTGAAGGTTTCCAGGAAAGGAAAAATCAGTCAGAATTTGGTAGTTCTAATCTTGCTATTGTAGAATTTCCCAAGTCTCTGCCATGGAAATACATACTTCTGACTAGTTCAGTGTTCTGCTGTCTGTTTGAAAAAGGCTTTATATAAGCATAAGAGACACATAAAAAGTCCTTCTCCCAGAACAACATTAACTCAGTTTAAGGTCTTAAATTCAGTCTTAAGCCAACCCTTTAACTCAGGGGTGTCAAACTCACAGCCCATGGGCCAAATGCATCATGCGCTGGCCACCCACACCCCTAGTTTAGCAAAGGGGAAAAAAGTCCCAATACGTCACATGATGACAATGTGATGATGATGTGAGTTTGACATCCAGGCCTTAACTTATCTTCCAGCAAAAACAATTGATTAAAAAACATTCAACAAATGTTTTAGCAGTAACTTGCGCTCTAGAATATTCCTTTCCTGTATGTTGTCCTTCTATCCCATTTCATTAGTTTTTATTAGTTTATTTCCTTTTTTCCAAAATTCAATGACTTTCTTTGCCTCATATTCATCTAATATGCTTTGCATATAAGTTTCTCCTGCATGGAATTGGATAGATTCATGGGATATATTTTACATAATTTTTCATGCAAATGATTTTTCTATTGAATTTGGTTTTCCTATTTGCAATACTAATGCCAGAGCAGGTGGAATCATCTCATTATCATCATCATTATCATCATTTGGATGATTTGTACCCTAAGCTGCACAGTCCTAAATTTTCTGAAATCTGCCATCTAAACAGGACAGTGATAACCCAATGGGATGTAAAATAGATTTGAATTCCATGGGTAATAGAGATTTATTTTACAGCAGATGTTTTCCAGCCTTTTGAAGTTGCTGGATATGCCTTCCTTTCTATCTTCTTTTTAAGTCTATCAGAAAATGGCAATCCAAAGCTTGATGTTCAAAGCTCTGACAAAATCTTTCTTTGCAGGATTTTTCAGTGATTTATGCTGTGCCACTGTGTTGCCTCACTGGAGTTTTGTAAGGTGAGCTATAAAAATCTGATATGGTATAAAAATCAATAAACTAACTATGTAGCGATATACTTAACAGGCTGAGAGATTTCAATCTGATTGCTAATTAATTGCCTACAGGGAAGTAAACTGATGCTTCCCAGGATGCATTCAACTAAAATACTTTAAGACCTCAAAGACAGACGAGCAGGAATAAAAATAATAAATAGAAGTGGGCAAATCAGCATAAAAACTTACAACTAAGTGTTTTTTGACTGCTTACTATAGTCAGCCGAAGGAACTTGATGCTTTACTGTAAGTGAGCCTTCTCTCATTCAATGCAGCATTAAAATGCAAATCTCTATACTGTAAGACCCATTTTATTTTTCCTTTCCCTATAAGCTCTTAAGCAAATTATTCTTCCATGAAGATTTAATGCAATGTTTTGAAATTTCCTTGTTCTTGTCTAACTCTCATCTTTGTTTCAAAGAATATACATTGATTTCCTCCTGCTCCTGGGCCATGAACTCTTATTTCCTATTTACTGACAAAGACTTGACAGCACTTTAACAGTTTCTCGTCCTGCAGCTTTAAAGAGGTTAGTGAGTATTTCATTTGCCCCTGATGCCTTTCTGATGACACCTGGTCTATTACCTGTCATTTATTTTTAACAATACACCTGATTTTCATTTTCTTGTTATGTTCTGTTGCTGATTGCCATTCTGGATTGAGATCTTTTTTCTTTGTCTTTTCTTGCTTGACAATCAGATTTTATGTTGTTGTCTATCTTTTAGCCCAAGGCTTTTATCCTTTGTTTTTTTTCCCCTTCCTATCATGATAGCTTGTTCTTAAAGCCTCTGTGAGTTCAACTTCCTTTTGGTGTTTTAAACTTTAAAACCTGCTCTTTACATTGATCTTTTATTCTGACTGGAAGCCCTTCGGGTCACATCTTGCTGATACATCATTCGTTAATTTTCTAAATTTAGCCCAGATATTTTATACCAATAATTCATGGCCCATTTCACATTCTGTATCCTGAAAAGTCCAGGGTGGCTAAAACATATTTCTGCTTTTTCAGTTTTCTTATGTAGTTATTTTATTCCAATATTTATTTCCCACCTTCATTATTTTTTACAGTAACTCAATGAGGCAAATACCTTAATACTTTCCACACAACAATTTTGTGAGGTGTGTGGAACTGAGAGAGAGTGACTGCTTAAAGTCCCCTAGCTGGCTTTCACAGCTAAGGCAAGATTTAACCTCATGGTCTCCTGTTTTCTAGCCTGATGCTTTAACCACGAAACCAAACTGTCCATACAAGTGTAATCCACATATATGCATTTGTGTTACTTTAATCTGATACAGTATTGGCAATAAACAACCGTTATCTACAAAAAAATAATAATAATATCTTATCAATTGCATTATTTGCCAAATTCATATATTCTGACATTGCTAGGTTCCTCCATTTGCATTCCAATCACTCACTAGTATTATTATTTTTTATATTGCATTTAGCACCTTTTGCAATTTCTCAGATTTGAGAAATCAGCACCTTTTGCAATTTCTCAGATTTAGCACCTTTTGCAATTTCTTGCAATTTGCAAGCCCTCAGTATCTTCCTTTTTGTGCTATAGGCAGTACATAGCAATAGCACTAAGCACTTAGACTTAGGTACTGCTTCATAGTGCTTTACAGCCCTTTCTAAGATGTTTACAGAGTCAGCATATTGCCCCCAATAATCTGGCTCCTCATTTTACTGACCATGGAAGGATGGAAGGCTGAGTCAACCTTGAGCTGGTCAGGATCAAAATTATCCTGCAATACTACGTTCTAATCACTGCACAACCATGACTCATGTATACACTTGTACAACATGAAAACTGAATATATACTAACTTTAACAGATATAATCATAATCAAAAGAATCACTATTATCATCATCATCTTCTATTTGATTATGGTTCATTCTTTGTTCATTCTGACCAACAATGCCCCTTCATTTCTTTTCTTTTTTTTTAAGTGTCCTGAATGGTATACCATGAAATGAACTGAGCTAATGTTCAGCCCAGTCCAGTTTATTTAAGTTCACTTTTTTATAAATCATTTAATTTTGTGCAAATCATGTCTGATATGAAATTTTCCCATTCTACCTGGCTTGTATGCCTTAAAGTTCTTGTTTGGAATATAACAATGAATCTAACACCCTCCTAGCTGATGCATCAGTTGCAAATATCTTTGGGATAGGAATGGAATGGAATGGAATAGAATAGAAGGGAATTATTTGTTTAGCAGAGTTGGGGAAAAAAAACTGTTCTTGTGTCTGGTAGTTCTGGTGTGCAGTGTTCTATAGTGTCATTTTGAGAGTAGGAGTTGAACCAGTTTATGTCCAGGATGTGAGGGGTCTGTAAATATTTTCACAGCTGTCTTTTTTACTCGTGCAGTATATAGGTCCTCAATGGAAGGCAGGTTGGTAGCAATTGTTTTTGGGTTTTTTTGGCAGTCCTAATTACTCTCTGAAGTCTGTGTCTGTCTTGTTGGGTTGCAGAACCAAACCAGACAGTTATAGAGGTGCAGATGACAGACTCAGTATTTCCTCTGTATCAGCAGTTCTACAACAGTGCTACAAGAACTACAAGAGCTACCACAGTGACTCATATCTTCATGATCTTACAATTGGACATGGTCTACCACAGGGGTGTCAGAATTGGCAGCCCACAGGCTAGGTGCGTCATGTACCATGGTTGCCCCTGCTCCGCCAAGAGGGAAAAGAAAACATTGTGAAATGTCATGTGAAGGCAACATGATGCTGTGAGTTTGACACCTGTGGTCTACAACATGCTGACTTTGAAGACAGAGGTCTACAATGTGCTGACTTTGAAGACTGCTAACTGGAATAACCAGACTCAACAATGTGACACCATGTTACAGAAGCTGCACAAGTTAATGGTTTCCTGCCAAGCTGAATTCAAAGGCATAATTATTAGCTAGGAAGCATTATATAGCTCACTACAGGACCATCAGCCCTACAAGATTCAGCTTGTTTAATGTATTATGAATTTAAAAAGTGTGGAGTGTACTTTCCCTAACATATGAAATGTCCCTAACCTTCTGGGATTTTTTTAATTGCTCTTGACACTTGGGCAAGGTGTTGGTCATTTGAATTTTATGTTATTTTGTTGTGAAGTTATAAACAGACATGAGTCCAAGAAGCATGTGATATATAAAACTATTTATAACTCAATAGCATTATAGTAAAATTAAGTAATTTATTAATCAAAATCTCACTATCTCAAAAACAGAGAAAAATGATATTAGAAATGTGTTTGCTAAGCATCCGTATTAATTCAATCTACTGAAAACCATGTCTGACTGTAACCTTCAGGATTCATCTTCTCAAATTCAATCTCCATTTTCTTCTTAGTTGATGTGGAATATTGGGAAAGTGTTATTTTGTATCTTTCCTTCTAATGCTAAACTTGAACACCAATGGACTGCAGCCAAAGCAAGCCATTAAGCAACAGTAAGGAAACAATGGCACAATTAGGTAATTTTCAAAGTTTGTAGAAAATGCAAGAGACAAAATAAAAAATAGTATGTGAGGTTAGGGAAATTTCATTCTGAGTAGTTTTTGAATATTTAGGACTAGGTGGTGTAGAAAGTTAGCACCCACCCCTCTCCTAGAAAAATGAAATATTTTGAGAAATATTAAAAAGGCAGAATATTATATTTCCCTGGGTGACAAAGGGAGAAACATACTCTTAAGAGACAGAAGGCAGCCCCCACCTTCCTTAATAGCCCATAGCAGATGTCAGCACTTAAGAGATAAAGAGATAGATAGCTTTATTCATAAGCAAATATCCTCACTCAAGATCCAAACCAGGACAAAACCATTAAGCCATAATAGAAACTGGCCAACACTCCTTTAGAACATAAGCCCTTTCATTGCATCATCTCAGTTGCACCCTCTCCCCCAGCAAATGTAAACCAAACATGGGAGCTCAGACAAACACCTAGCATTTGTACTTTGCTTACAGAGCCAGGTATGACCCCTACATAACCCCGACATGGCCCCAAGGGAGTCAGGCAATAGCCAATAGAATATATGTCCTTGCAACAGGAACAGGAAGCTCAAGTGCAAAGCCCACAAGAAGGTAAAAAAAACCACTATCAACTCCATTCTGGTTAGGTACACTGGTTAGGTACACAGAATCACAGACATGTGATGTTCATCAATAAATGGATGGATCCAATCAGCCTCCAGCCTCCATTTTTCCTTTTTTCCTAGATTGGGACTGAACAAGATGGATATTTCTTCCCAGAGTGGCAAACAAAAATGGAAAATCAACATTGAGATTAAATACTTTGCATCAATATTTCCTGGTTGATAACTAAGACACAAGCGTCTGATTATTCCTCTGAATAGGACTATTCTTACTAGGAGTTAACGATAAATTGCAACAGCTTATTATGGTTCTTTCCTACTTCTACACAATGAAATGCTTGAGAAATATGGAATCCAAGGATATATGTCAAATATGCTATAAATCTTCAAATGCAAATCAAAATGCAAATGCAAAACATGGAGTTGTGTAGATTTGAGGGAAGGAAAAAACAAAATAAAATCACAGGGCACATTTGAAAAATGCTACAAAATGCAGAAGAGCAATTCAAAGACCATAGAACATTGACAACTTCATCGAGAGGCTAAATTTAAATGAACTTGGCTGGCATTTATTTGCTAGTTAAAAGGCATTCGGTGATTAAGCCAACGGCAGCGAAAAATTTGCATTCCCAATTATGTCCAACTCAAATGATATGAAATGGGTCCTTAAAGAAAGTAAAAGATGAAGGAAGAATAAATAAAATTCATAATAAACATAAATAAAAAAAATGAATAATGATCATAATAAATAAAGAATTAATAACAGTCTTTAAAACCTTTTTATTTCCTTGTTAATTTTCCAGAGAGTGACATCTTTATGCCCTGACAACAAAATCATAGACTGATAAAAATTCTAGTCATCTTTTCCTTAAATTTTGATTTTTCCAAAGAACATAGTATTATTTGGTTGTGATTTATAGTTCATTAAGAACATTTGAACAGTAAAAGTCACCTAATTTGCTGGTGAGTCTAGATTTCAAGCTCTAATTAATCCCATGAACGGTTAACCAGGAAGAAGCTGAAATAATTTAAGCAGAGTGTATTTAGTACTTCTATTGAAGTTGTTGTTGTTGACTTGGTTGTATATCAATTCCTTAAGCTGGATTAAAATGAGTTCTTTCATTTGATTGCTTTCCAACAGGAACATTTTAATACTTTACAGATTAACAGAGTTGGAAGGGACCTTGCAGGCCATCTAGTCCAACCCCCACCCAAGCAGGAGACCCTAAACCAAAGGGCTCCAAACTTGGCAAGTTTAAGACTTGCCATAATTCCTGAGCTAAGATGACTGGAGGAGGAATTCTGGGATTTGAAGTCCACAAGTCTTAAAGCTGTCAAGTTTTAAGGAAGAAGGCAGAGCCTCAGAGGGCGGAGCTGACGTCACAATGATACGGCATGCGATCCTGGAGGTCCGAGATAACTGCCGATATCTTTGCTCCTGGACTGTCCATTTGGATCTAAACCATCCCGAAGAGATGGTGATCGTAAAGAGAGCATCCTGTCGATCCCAGGGACATTGCAAAGTCCCTGGTAGATCCAGGAGAAGTTCTTTTTGCCAGCAGCAAAGATGCAGCCATTAAAGTTGCTGAAGTTGGGACAGCTCTGAGATGGAAGAGAAAAGAAAGAGAAAGTGTGCCGGTTTGGTGAGAACTTTTTTTATATATTTTAAGACTTGAAAGGACACCCTAAAGAAAAGAAAGAATCTGTAA
>BHFT01021127.1:0-39911 GCA_004320025.1 Laticauda laticaudata
GCCAGTAGGACCTAGCCTTTAAGACAGAAGTGAGGAAGGTTAACTCGATTTTGATCAGCTGAAGATACCAAAGGTGTGCATAATTAGGCCCTACCAGTAATTATTCTGAGGCTGAAGTCATTCCTGTAAGGCAGTGGTTCTTAACCTTTTCTTCCCCATCAATAATCTTTGTGGCCATAGACCACCAAAACTGAACTCGAGAATCAAGTTATTTGACTGCATCAAATATTTATTTCATTTTTCTCATGAAGGTCTTTCAAATTTGGAGAGAAGGGGAAATAAGCTAATCTGTTAATGTATACATTGCTATTTTATCTTTCTTGCAATGATTCCATATGAATTTAAAGTAATAGTATAAACACTCTTCTCCCTCAAATGGCCCATTTTAGGGTATTTTGATGCGCTAATTCTGAATTTCATGTCAATTTTTACATTTAAAATTGATGAAAAGTTTTTACAATTCTGCTCACCTCTCCCTTGTTTGTCTGTGTTCAGTCACCGTACATTTTTGTTTACGGGTCCAGGGCTACCACTTGGAGGAACAGACTTCAGCCCCGTTGTGGCCCTATACAGGGCTGCTGGGTTAAGAAAACATCTTCAAGAGAAAAACCATCTAATTAAAGTGAGTCCCACCAACCATATTAGCACCACAACTATAAACACGTGGAACCATTAATATGACATACACATACAAAAGTCACATGCAATGAACAAAATTTTACAAGCTGTACTTTGCTTAATGCAAGCTGTTGGGCAAAAGGGAACATATTATGTTCATACAATTACAACTAATGAGAATTCTGGTGCTGCATTCACATTCACAGGCCTTGTTATATCCCGCTTCATAGGTGGAACTTGTATTCTGAGTTCTGACTCTTATGTTTCTATGCTTATTCTTAAGAGAAACAAAAGCAGAGAATGATTTTTCACATACGTGCGTTGTTATGAAAGGCATCAATTCTTTCATAGCTCTCTTAGTTAGTTCTGGAAAATCTGCTGGTAGATGAAATTTGGAAAGGACTATTCTTTGACCAGCAGTTTCAGACCATAATCTGTGGATATTTCTATGAGCTTGTTTTTCTCAGCTGTTAGGAAGCCTTCTAGTTCATACACGCTGACTGGAAAAGTATCTCTAATCAAGTTTTTGCTTGCATCAGGAACAGGAAAATATTCACAGAAACACTGCTGCAAATCTTCCAAATATTCTGCAACAAGTGATGTATCCTCCCTAGACACTTCTTTGTCAACGGAACAAAGAAAACTTGTGAGGTTTGGAAACATCTCTTAGTTTGGTTCAATAGGCAAATGATGCCACAATTTCAACTTTTTGATCACTGCTTCAATCTTATATCTTCAACTTCAAAACTGTAATCTCTTCTCCTTGAAGACTTAAGTCCACAATATTTAAGTGGGTGAAGATGTCTGAGAGATACATCAATTTGACTAATCAGGAAAAATCTGTCAAACAATTGCTGAGGTAAAACTGCTTCTCCAGTAGGAATAATCTTGTCTCATCTCTCAATTCCCAAAAGCAAGGTAAAACTTTGATAATTTGATAATAGCCAACTAACATCACAGTGCAACAGAAGTTGCTGATGTTCACTGCCCATATCACAAAGCTGTTCCGGTAGAGGGAAAGGTGATTGAGAAAATATTAGAATGTGCAGAGATGAATAGATTAACACTGATAATTAAGGAAAAGGATGAAACTAAATCCTATATGGTATGGAATTTATTTTATCAATGGTTGGATAATAAAATAAATTAAAATTGAGTAGATAAATATATAGAGAATAAGTTAAAATTGTTGTAAAGACAAGAGATACAAGAGACATATAAAGAAAATGTAATTATTGCTATAACTGGTAAGAAAAGTATTAATTATAATTGTTAGCACAAGCTATATGTACCCAGTCAACACACTGTTTAAATGAAAGATGAGTTTATTGTAAATATAAAATAAACTTTAATGAAAAAAAAGCTGTTCAAAAAAAATATTGAATTCAGTGAACTGCTTTTTTTTACAAAATTGACAATTTTGACTGATTCGTTTCAAGGCTTGCTTTGGTTTTTCTGGTATCTTTTTAGCAGCTGGTGCTTTTCTATGTATGCAACAATGGTACCAAGTCACTGATGGCAACAATTTCCTTAATCCATGCTACAAGCCCAGTAACCTTTCCAGACATTGCTCCTGCACTGTCTGTGCTAATTCCAATGGATTTCAACCAATTCATGTCACGAGAAGTTATGAACTCATTTAAGTTGTTGACTATTTCCTCAGCTGGAAGTGTGTACCTAACTAATGAGTTGATGAAAAGTATGTCTTTCAAAATTCTTTTCTCATGCTGATACCTAATGTAGCACAGTAAGATTGCTTTGTTTATGCCCATGCTTTCGTCCAGTTGCAGTGCAAAGTAGGGGAAGAGGTGAATTCTTTCTAATAATTGTTCCTTCATATTGGCTGACAAACCATCAATTTGCCTCTTAACTGTGTATTATGGAAAGGTCTTTGGCAACATGCTCAATGATCAACATAGAAACCATGATTTGTACAGCAAGTAATATAAGTTCTTCAGCTATAGTGCACAGTTTTCTGGTTTTTGCTATTGGTTGAGAAATCCCAAATGAAGCCCTCACTGCATTTTCATTGTTACAACCAGTTGCAGTCTTTTTTTTTTATTTACCATTTCCTTACTTTCCCAAAGTTTACGTTCCCTGCTTTTGAAAAAAAAAATGATTTTTTTTGTGGCCTGTTCCTTATGTTTTGTATTGAGATGCTTTTGCAATTTTGATGGTTTTGTAGCCTTGTTGGATAGTAACTCGTAACACAATACACACTGTGGTAGTTGCTTGTCCTCAGGAACTGTACCTGTGAAGCCAATCGACAGATATTCCTTGCTATAACGATGCTACTTTTAAAAATGACTGGAAGCCATACCTTGCTTTTGAACAGGATGCACCCTGTTCATCAACGTCATCAGTCCCTTTACGTTTCAAATTCAGCCAGAGGCTAAGTTGAAATGTGTTGTCACAAAAGCCACTGTAGCAATATCGAAAAATCACCTTGATGAACTATACCCAAAAGGTTAGCAAATATGGAAGACAATTATAAAATTGATCCAAATGCTCACTCACACTGATCATGATTGACTCAGCTTTCTCTGCTCCATGGTCTCTGACAGTCTGCGCAACAGCAAGAAATGTCACATGCTTTCTCTCTGCCATTTGGCGTGATTCTCTTCCATGTCCTCAGTGTGTGCAGAAATACCAAACACAGCTATTTGCCATCAGACAGCTACTCTCACACCTGATTTATACCTCTGATCATTTCATCATTAAGGCAATAGGTTTAAAAAGCCAAGTTTTACAAAACGAGAATGGAAAATTAAAATTTTGTTCTCTTTCCCATCCTGTCTTGCTTTCATTTGTTCATTCAGATTTAACTGCAAAAAATTATAACATTTCTTCAAGCCTTCGCAGAGCCTCTGTAACAACATCCCAGTCCTCCAGGAGTCCACTAACCACAGGTTGAGAACCACTGCTGTTTTCCACTGCATAAATCAGGCTTGAATAAAGAGATGCTGGCTTGAAAATTTGACACAGGAGGGATTGGCTGCCCACCCAGTGGAGGCACCATTGTGGATTCTTCTTTAAACCCAAAGATTTCATTCCTTTGACTTTTTTTTTTTTTTGCTATCCTCATTAAAATCNAAAGATTTCATTCCTTTGACTTTTTTTTTTTTTGCTATCCTCATTAAAATCCCACAGATTTTAACTGAACAAAGCAGGAACAAAAGGGTACAATGGGAGATACTTAAGAAGGGTGAATTTTATATCACAGGTTCTCAGTGATGGGAAGACACCTGCTGTGCCATATTTGAATTTTCATCTATTAAGCATAACACACATGGTTTCACTATATTCAATAAACAAAAGTTTTTCTCCTATTCAAATTTTAAATGCTGTGATGAGAAGAGATCCCATTTTGAGGCTGACATTGGTAAATCGTTAGAATAGCTCAGGCAGTGGTGTATTAACCATTAAGCAAACTAAGCATGTGCTTAGGGCACCAGGCCCACAGGGGGCACCACAAAGTTGAGAATATGGCTTTGATTGTACAGTATGTACAAAGGATGGGGGAACCAAGTTTTGTCATTGCTTTGGGTACCAGTGAGCCTTAATCCGCCACTGAGCTCAGGAGAAACATCATAAGCAGTGTACAATGAGATCTACTTTCACAAAAGTGTTCATAAGATGGATTGCATGGTTTTAAGAAGTCTGCAGATAGATGAATATAGACACAATATGCAAGTGTTTCTAAAAGGAAAACAGTGCATGGTGGCTTAATGACATAATTCATTTATTCTGAAGAGGCCAAAAATCTGGCACAGCCTAGCATGTGCTGATGATGAGACCTGATGAGGACAGAAATGAATCAGGGAGGCAGCCAAATCCTATTTCAACATGCAATGGTCATCCTATTATTACTTCCATTTATATAGGTAGGGATCTCAGAAAAAAATGTTAGGTTCATTTGATGGTTGTCTTATTTCACTGCATTACAAACTGCCCTAAACCCTCATGGAAAGTTTGCATTAATTCAATATTTGGGGTTTCCCTCTTCAGAAGCATTTTAATATGTGCTAACTGCTCCATTTATTACTCTTTTTGTAAGCAGCTGTAAAAATAGAACTTTCTAGAAAAACTAGATGCAAATAGATATACATGTTAGATATACATGCTTCAGTAGTAAGAACAGTAATAACATTCAGAATACACATCCCAAGTGCCTTTTTAATAACTACGAGCCACTAAGAAATAAGGTCACCAATGTTGAAAAAAAAAAAGGAAATGTGGTAAAAGCTTGCTGACATTTTTCACAGTTAATAGCACAATTCATACCCTTCGTATCATAATACTAAACATGTTCTTACATGAGGCTAAAATACTATTTGCCTTATGTGATTGGAAAACACAGGAAAATCCTATCTTTTTAAGAAAGAGAGAAAAATGCTTAGTGAATTTTGAGTGTAGACATCTTTGTCAATAAACAATAAATATAGGAAAAAAGTATTATTTGCCTCTTTAAATCAAGAGACAAATTCATGACATATGATTTATAAAATTACTTATCTGTAAAATAATTTGCTGCTGAATATGTGGTCCAAAATGGAAATGACTACAATGTGTGTATAGTGCATAGGCGGCTCTTTTAAAGCAAAAGTTTCATTTGTTACGTTTGCTTAGATTTCCATGAGTCTTATATATTTCCTCCGAATAATGCAATAATTATCAAGAGCTTGAGATTTATCTGGAGCATAGAGTTGGAAATTCAAAGAATCAAACTGATGTTTTGTTCCTATTTTAGCACGTGTTTCTGGTGTTTATATGGTGGCTGAACAACCAGGTGCACCTGGAATTATTTTATGATAAGATATCCATGCCTTGTTTTCACATCACAGTAATCATGGCCAAATTGCTGCATTCCCACATCACTGCTCAATTGCTTCCAGCTGATGAGAGTTGGGTGAAGCTTCAATTGGATTTGAAAATATTGTATCCAGTTGTCTATTTGAAATGAATATTTGACCAGTTTACAACAGTCTCTAGCAAGGCATCAGAGAAATTCTTGTACGTATTGAAGCATCTTTTGGAGATTAAATCTGAAGAACTGCACATGGATAAGCCTAAGGTAATTTACTCCAATAATGAAATGTCTGAACTGCTTGAAATTTAGACAAAACTTTCAGATGAAATTTACAGGTGAAACTCAAAAAGTTAGAATATTGTGCAAAAGTTCATTTATTTCAGCAATGCAACTTAAATGGTGAAACTAATATATGAGATAGACTCATTACATGCAAAGCAAGATAGTTCGAGCCGTGATTTGTCATAATTGAGATGATTATGGCTTACAGCTCATGAAAACCCCAAATCCACAATCTCAGAAAATTAGAATATTACATGCAATGAATAAAACAAGGATTGTACATAGAACAATATCAGACCTCTGAAAAGTAGAAGCATGCATATGTACTCAGTACTTGGTTTGGGCCCCTTTTGCAGCAATTACTGCCTCAATGCGGTGTGGCATGGAAGCTATCAGCCTGTGGCACTGCTGAGGTGTTATGGAAGACCAGGATGCTTCATTGCGGCCTTCAGCTTTTCTGCATTGTTCGGTCTCATGTCTCTCATCTTTCTCTTGGCAATGCCCCATAGATTCTCTGTGGGGTTCAGGTCAGGAGAGTTTGTTGGCCAATCAAGCACAGTAGTGCTCCAAAAGTAACATAACTTTTGTGCTTTGATTCAGCACTTTGGGAATGTCCAACTTCTTTTGCAATTACCTTTTGAGGCTTTCCCTCCTTATGGAGGGCGTCGATGATGGTTTTCTGCACAACTGTCAGGTCAGCAGTCTTTCCCATGATTGTGATTCCTACCAAACCAGACTGAGAGACCATTTAAAGGCTCAGGAACCTTTGCAGATGTTATGGCTTAACTAGATGATTAGAGTGGGACATTTTGAGCCTAGAATAATTAACCTTTTCACAATATTCTAATTTTCTGAGATTGTGGATTTGGGGTTTTCATGAGCTGTGAGCCATAATCATCTCAATCATGACAAATCATGGCTTGGACTATTTTGCTTTGCATGTAATGAGTATCTCATTTATTAGTTTCATCTTTTAAGTTGCATTACTGAAATAAATGAATTTTTGCACAGTATTCTAATTTTTCGAGTTTCACCTGTAGTTTTTTGCTGTAAGCATATATGATCCAAACATTGCCATATTTAATTCTGAGGGGGAAAAAACCCACTTGTTTTCCTGGGTCAGTGTTTGCAGCATGATTGTGAAGCCCAGAGTCCTGCAAGTGGGATGCTGGTACCTCTTCACAAAGATTAGAAAAATCGACAGAAGTTTTTATTTTTATTTTTTAAATGTACACATCAGAGAAAAGACTTGAATATTTGTTTGCGGAAAAGGAGACATAACAGTATTTTTCAAGGGAGCTATGACTGGTGATTTATTATGCAATAAAGGAGAGGGGAAAAATTCCTCAAATGAACTCTTTTTGATTAGTTCCCCAAACTTGTCAAATAATATGTTCATTACACTTGTGTTATGTCGTAATTTCTTTCCATTGAACTCATGGATGGATTTATTCTTTGATTCTTTTAAGGAAATGTAATGATGCGAATCTTGCAGCACTTTAATAAGTGTGTGTGCATGAAAAGGAAAGGCTCCCATAATTATGCTGAACTAGATCTCAGGGACATTACACCAGAACTTTTTATATTGCTCTGCAGCCAAGGAATAAATAATGACTGGAACCTGGCTTAATACATCTCGGCCTGAAGATCAAGAAATGCACACAAAGTCCAAGGCTCAATTCTAAGCTATGGAGCTCTCTTTCTTCAGCACAAAGGTTTTTCCTGACACCGAGTTTTCAAAAGCAGTTTTGAAGGGGGGGGGGGGGGGGTTGNGTGGGGGGGGGGGGGGGGAGGTTGAGTTATGAACAAAAGGTTTACATTTAAACAATTGCATTTTCTTTTCCTGGCCTCTGCTGAGCCTAGATCCCTTAACCATTTTTGCTAACTCACTCGCATATTAAGGGAATTGATTTCTTGCTTTCACATAATAGAACCTGAGAGCTGGAGAGGAATATTCAAGCCAGGGGGTGCAGTTCTGCTGGCTGGGTATAGAATCCAGTTAAAATATCCTCCGAAATTTTTTTAGCTAGTGACTGCTTTAATAAAGGAGAGCCCATTACTTCCCAGCTGGATTTACCATCTCCTTATGTATTTTGTATTTTATGGAAACAAAGGCACTGCGCACAAACCTCCTCTCTATAACTCTATTCAAAGTCTTGCAAGTAGCATTGAATTATATATATTTTTTTACTTTATTGTTCCCCTTTTGGGCTGCTGGGTTCCTGAGGATGCTGCTGCTTCAGTTTGGGAGGGCTTTCTTCAATTTCAACCTCAAAGATCTCACTTAACAGCATTGCCAAAAAAGCATTAAGAATTGTAAATGTAATCTTACAAAGCTTCTCCTCCAGGAATATCGAATTGCTAACTAGGTCATACAAAACTTTTGCTAGACCAACATTTGAATACAGCTCTTCAGTCTGGAATCCGCACTGCATATCAGTGGTGGTATTCAGCTGGTTCGCACCACATCGGGTGAACGGGTAGCAAGAATTTGGCGAGGGTCGCTGAACTGGTAGTAAGTTCTGGCTAGCCATGCCCCCCATCCAGTCACCCTCCTGCCCAATGCTCGCTCATCCCACCCACCTGCCTGACATTCGCCTGAGGTATTTCTTTCTTTTTTTCCCTCCCAATAATCAGCTATAGATAAGATCAGCTGTGCCAGGATTCCCCTTGCTGAGGCCTAGGAAGGCAAAAAATGGAGGGAGGAGCTCAGCCCCCCCCTCCATTTTTTGCCTTCCAGAGCCCCAGAAGAGCCTTAGGGAGCAAAAATGCCCCCCCCCCAGAGGCTTCTCTGAGGCTAGGAAGCTCCCAAAACATAGCTTGGAGGGGTGCTGCCTGTCTCTCCCATGCTCTGTTCCTTTTCTTCCAGAGTCCCAAAGGAGCTTTAGGGGAGCAAAAACGACCTCTGTGGGCTCCTCTGTGGCTAGGAAGCTCCCCCAAATGGGTGGGGACTGCAAAAAAAGCCATGCCCACCCAGTCACATGGCCATGCCCACCAAGCCACGCCCACAGAACTGGTAGTGAAAGTTTTTGAATCCCACTACTGATATCAGACATTAATACAATCGAGTGAGTCCAGAAGTATTTCACTATAAGAGTACTACACTCCTCTGCTCGCAACAGAATATCCTATATCACCAGGCTTGAGATTTTGGGCTTGGACAATCTTGAACTACACCTCCTACAGTTAGACTTAAGCGTAGCACACAAGAATATCTGCGACAATGTCCTACCAGTCAATGACTACTTCAGCTTCAACCGCAACAATACAAGAGCACAGATACAAACTCAATGTAAACTGCTCCAAACTCGATTGCAGAAAGTATGACTTCAGCAACAGAGTAGTCAATGCTTGGAATGCATTCCCTGAGTCTGTTGTTACATCCACTCCTTTAACCTTAAACTATCCACTATTGACCTCACCCCATTCCCAAGAGGTCTGTAAGGGGGTACATAAGTGCGCCATTGTGCCTACCGTCCCTGTCCTGTTGTCCCCATTTATTCATACCTATTTCCTGTATTCTCACTCATGTTTATACTTATACCTATTATCTTGTAAGCGATTGACAAATCAAATCAATCAATCAATAAAATTTGTTGCTCAATGCCTTTGTGGCCAATCTCTAAGTCTTTCTCCCTCTGGAGAAATATATTAATTGACACTGAGTCAACTTTCCCCAACTCAACCTACCTCTGAGGACTGTTGACAAGAAAGAGCCCTATGTCACCTTGAGCTGAGATGGGATAAAAGCCTAACAATAAATAAATAAATGGTCTGGGATTATTAGGCTCTCAATTCAGAACCTGTTGTTTACCAGTTGGGAAAAAGATTAAACTCTCCTTGCATAAACTTTCTACTAGTTATAACTAGGAATTGAAGAAAGACTTCTTCACTCCAATTTAATGGAATGAAAAAGTCTTTCTTCAATTCCTAGTTATGACTAGTAGAAACAAGACTAACACAACCAACAACCAGTCTGGTCTAGTGCTTAAGTTATTGTGCTGGAACTGGGAAGCCCCAGGTTCAAGACCGTCCTCAGACAAGAGGGCTTCCTGGGAGCCTTGTGCGGGGGGCTGCAACTATTTCTGACAGGATTGTTGTTGTGGGGGAAAATTGGCGAAAGGAAGATTCTGCACATTATCTTGATCTGTTGAATAGAAAGCAGAGGCTAACTCAAACCAATAAACTGACCACGTTTTATTTTGGCGGCTTCAGGGGAACAGCACTCGGGAGGGGGGGGGAAATAGCAGATTCTATACGTGGATTTCAACCTGTCCAATTAAGGAAGAATAATCAGGCTGTGAAGGCTTTATCAGCCACACGGACCTGGTTACAATGAAGCTTCCCTCACCCCACCCATAAAGATGGAAGAAAAAGAAAGTGCTGTAAAGAAAGCAAGCTTCACATCCCTCGATATTTTTAATCATTTAAGTCAAGTCAAAAGGGAGCTCTCAGGGCTCCTCTGACTTTGAATTACAAATTCCTACGAAAGACCCTTTTCTATGGATGCCAATTCTGCCTCCACTGTACACGGCATCTGCGGACAGAACTTTTTTGAAGTCTCAACTGCAGCTGTTCTCAAAGCTTCAAGAATTGGGCTTTAAAGCTGAGTTTTCAAAAGACTGCTCCCAGGTTCTAAGATTTCTTGAAGGGGCTATGCTGCCCAATCTCAACTCCCAAAAGGTGATTCGAAGGTTAAGGAAAGCAAAGTTATTGCCTGCTGACACCTTTTGTCCAAAAGCTCCATTCTGAGTCCAACTGATGCTACATGGCCCCATCATTAATCACATTTAGGTTTCTCTCCTTTACCTAGATGCTACTGTCAACAAAGCCAGAGGCAAAGTGTGTTATTTTTAAAGTTAATTATTGCCTGCTCTTTTATATTGAACCACATGGAAATATAGATGAAACAGTACAGCTAGGTGACTAGAAATAATTCAGTAAGGTTGAATTCAGGGGCTTCTACCTGTTTATATTTTGTGATGACTGTAAACTGGGTCTATTGAATATCTGCCTGTCATACTTGTTTAAAGTGTCACTTTTTCAGCTAATGTATGTGGCTAAATATTACAGATTTATGTGGAGGAAGTATGGATTTGTAGGAAATAGAGAGAGCATGGAGAGAAATGGCTTCACTTAAAAAAAAAAGAATGAAAATATTGGGTTTTTGGCTGTATAATCTGACTTGCACAAAAATATTGCTGCTGTTTTGGGTTAAATAAATAATTATGGGAAATAAATAAGATCCAGCCTTGCTGCCAATAATTTAGGCATATTCGCTACATCTATTCCCAGATATGTTCTTTTTCCTTCATATTATTGTATTATTTTCTGCCATGGAAAATTGGTTTAATTCTCCTACCCAAAGAAGATTTATAGTGATCTGTTTGACCAGGGGTTAAATATGTATGTTGTAATTTCTGGTCGTTGTTAATGGGATTTTCTTTTGTCTGTGGTTGAAAGGCCAGGTTTTAATAATCAGTTTAAACTGAAGAAAAATTTCTTTTGGTTTATTTTTTCAAGAAAGGGATACATTTGAATTATAAAATTGATTTTTATTAAGATTAAAATATACACGTTAACATGTCTGGTACCTTTTAGTAGTCTTTTATACAGGGACTCATGACTTATGATGCATTTGACCCCTCCCTCCAGTTCAGCCTGGTAATCTCCTACATTAAGTTATACAACTTAGTTATACTTGTTTTTTTTTCTTTTCTTATCTCTTTTCATTTTTTTTATTTTTTATAGATACTTTTAGTTTCTATTAGTTTTTTTTTTTAAAGAAATTGTATATTTTAACATTAATAACATTAACGCAAGAAAATTGGTTTATTGCCCTATCCAAATTGGCCTTCAAAAAGCTAATGGTTTCTTTGGATGTGAATGACTATTTTGCTGAGTGTTAAAATAATAATTTAAAAAGAAAAGTAAAGTACAGAGTCCGTGTTATGTTAACAGATGGATGCAGGTCAGAATCATGGAGGGGCAGTCAATACAGCTTGAAAGGTTAATGATCTCTTTCGCCTTTACATCACTGGCATTTTGTGGCCTTTTACAAGCGGGGATGTTTTTTTTCTGTTGAGGCAAGGCAAAGAAAAGACTTTGAATACTTGAAACAAAAATGAGTGGACCTTTGGCTCCTGATTTGCAACTCAGTGAAATTTGGAAAATACACTTCATAGGAAGGAGGGGGGAAACTGGTTTTCTGTGCCAGGTTTGGCTTTGTCTCTTGCATTTTTTCTTTACAGCTTTGCCGAAAGACACAACATCCTTTGCTATGATGAGCAATCATTATCTAGCTGATTACAGTGGAACCTCGGGTAGAGACTGTAATTTATTCCAGGACTACAGTCGCAACTTGATTTGGTCATGACTGGAAGCATGACCGTCTGCGCATGCACGGACAAAAAAAATGGCACAGAAGGGGAAATCACCAGGGCAGGGAAAATCACCATGGCTGTGTCTGGTTGTTATTCGAAGATGTGTTTGTGACCGGAAACAAAACTTTGCCAAAAATTCTGGTCATTACCCAATTTGGTCATGAACAGAAGTGTTTGAGACCTGAGGTTCCACTGTATTTTGGACAGGGATGTCAAATCCAAGGCCCATGGGACAAATCTGGCCTGCAGGATATTTAGATCTGGCCTGGGGGGGAGGCACCCTGGAAACAGAGAAGGCATCTGTGGTGCATCTGCCAGTGAAAATGGAGCTCGGGGGGGTGCATGGCTCTCCCGAGCTCCATTTTTGGCCGTGACGTTCTCCTGCAGCCTTCTGCCAGTGAAAAGGGAGCTCGGGGGGCACATATGGCCTTCCTGAACTCCATTTTCACTCACAACAGCCTCTGCCAGCAAAAATGAAGCTTAAGGCCTTGTCACACTGCCCAACGGATGCAAAACGTTTGTAAAAAGGACACAGCGGACGAGAAAAATGTTCCATCCGTTGTTATCCGCTCTCAAAAGGGGCAAAAATTTGCATAAACAGAGCGGATAACACGGAAAGGAATGGACGGGGGGAGACACAGAGCGGATGGAAAGCGGATGCGGAACGGAAGCATCCTTTTGCATCCTCTAGGCATCCTCTAGACATCCTTAATATCCGAGATAGGTCCCCTCTGCGAACGTTTTTTCCATTTAAATGCTTTCTTTGCATGCTGCATCCGCTTTCATCTTTCTCCTTCCGTGCTACTAACGCTGCACGTCCGTTCCGTGTCCGTTCCGCTTCTTCCCTGCGTCCGATTACCACTGGAGCGGATTCGAGTTGCACAGATGCGCAGCGGATGCCTAGCGGATATAGCGGATGCGTAACGGATGACAACGGATGCAGAATGGATGTCCCCCGTATGCCTAGCGGATGCAGAACGGATTGCGTTGGATACATTTTCCGCTCAAAAGTTTTGAGCAGCTCAAAACCTTTTGAGCAGATGAAATGTCAATAGACGATGCTGGACGGATAGGGAGGAAGCAAAACGAGGCAGGGTGAGATACAGACGAGCATCACATTAACCAATGGATGGTAAGTGTTTTTCTCCATTTTACATCCTCTTTTCATCCGTTGCTGCAGTGTGACAGGGGCTTTAGTGAGCATGCATAGCCCCCTGAGCTCTGTTTTCGCTTGCAGAGGGTTGCAACATCGTAACAGGAGTGATGTTGAGCTGGCCATGCCCACCCTATCCACACACCCCCTGAGGTCAAACACAACCCTGATGTGGACCTCAATGAAACTGATTTTGACACTTCTGACTTAGGACTATCTGATCACACAGATTTCTTATTTAAAAAAAAAACAATTAGGATTTAATTATATTGCTGGTGCCCTATTGGCTGTACATGTTTGTCATGTATACATTTTCTATTGCTTATCAATACATTGGAAGAATCAGGAAAGTGCCGTTTTCTTTTTTGGTGGTTGAGGTGAGTAAAAAATGAAAGAGGCACAGGAGAATTTACTTTATAACTCAAAATAATGATTTCTCTCTCAACACAGGGGTTGAGCTCTGCCTCTGCAAATTGCCTTCCAAACTCTGATATGGAAGGAAGCCAAAATAATTCCTAGTGTCATAGCAGAAAAGATTTATCTTTGCAGCTATGCTGCTGGAGTTTGGCTTGGGTCCAGAGTATCACAACATTTCTTCTATTTAGGCTGGAAGGATTTTCTTTTCATCCCTTCTGGCCTTGCTTTCCACAAAATTTGCACCGAAGTCCTTTTCGCTCCCATTAAAAGATGCACTTTCATTCATTATGCTTAGATTGCATTCCATTCATTTCTGTGGCTTAGTTGTAAAAGAGTTACTATAACTGCTACAGCGCTACTACTGCAAAGAAGAAGAACAGCAGCAACAATATTTCATTTCACTTGTGTTCTGATTTTCCTCTGAGAGCTCAAAACAGTTTATATTGAGATCTCATGTAATTTTTGCCTTCTGAATAACAATCCTGCGGGATGCATGGGACTAAGAGAGTAACTGGTCCCATATCATCACATAAGCTCTCTGGTCAGATAAGGACACAAATGTATGTTTCTCCAGTCCTGGTGCAAAATGCTTTAATTACTATATATCACTGGCTTCAGGAAATGGAAAAGAAGGGACCATGGGAGACCCATAACTGAGATCATCATCAGATTTTTGCAACTTTGTTTTGCTCTCAAGAATTGACAGGGGAGATCAGCCACTTATTATCAATTTTATTCCTTTCATCCAAGTGTTTCTTTTTCAACCAGTGGGGATTCTAGTAACTATGAGCCATGATGGCACAGTGGTTAGAATGCAGTACTGCAGGCTACTTCTGCTAACTGCCGGCTACCTGCAATTTGGCAGATTGAATCTCACCAGGCTCAAGGCTGACTCAACCTTCCAATCCTTCCAAGGTGGGTAAAATGAAGACTCAAATTGTTGGGAGCAATAGGCTGAGTCTGTCGACCACTTAGAGAGGGATGTAGAACACTGTAAAGCTGTATATAAGTGCTATTGTTATCAGATCGCCCTGAAAGAACTGCCAGCCATAATGAATGACTGGCGTTAAAATTTTGGAATAGATTAACAAAATTACATTTATGAATTCACTCAGAAGTGCAGAATGTAGTCCCAGCTACTAGACAGCAGTTGCTTTCCCCAACCAGGTGCTTCCAGTTGGATTTGGATGTCATCTTCTATTGTTCTCAATCAACAGTTAACCATCTTGGTTGAAGTTACTCAGTGTTGTTTGAAAACCAGGACTTCTAGAAACACTGGTTTGGAAAATAATCCATTCCAAAGTTCTCCATTAATGATGGTAATTGCTATCAGTAAGTGATAGCATTCATAAAGTACGACATCAAATCACCATGCTACTTAGCAATGGCAGTTTTGGCAGCCCTGGTTGCCATTATTAAAATTGTTAAGCAAGGACCATGCAGGTCATAAAGCAAGGATTTCATGGAAGCACAGCTTGCAACTTTCTACTGGTTTCCCCACTGACTTTACTTGTGAGGATATTGGAAATCACCATCACATGACCGCTGCTTTCTCCAGCATCATTATTATGAATTGGGTACCGAGCATCCAGATCATGATTACATGACCTCAAGAACAGTGCAACAGCCCGAACTCCAACTCCAATCATGAGTACCATTCATTAGCACCATTTTAAATTTGAAACATCATCTAATGAGTTGTCATTAAATGAGGACCACCTGTATAACAGTCATTATTTAGGATTCCAGTTACAATGGCCACAAAAAGCCATTTAATTTCATGATCAAATGTTGTTTTGAAAAGTGACATGAAATTAAAAGTAAATCCTTTCTTGAATTTATCAATTATTTGCTCTGAGAAGTTGAATTCTCCACTTTAGCATAGCTAAATAGTCATTTATTTACCAAGGGAACAATTTCCTGAAAGGTAGATTTTCATTTCATGAACCAAACAGAAAATCACAGAGAAAACATTCTTCCAAGGAGAATAGCTACTCTCATAAAGGAAGAAGACAAAAGAGTTCAGCTTTATGCAAACGACTTGCTCATATTTACACATTTAAGCTGAGGTAAAAATGTAAAAATATCATCAAAACTCCAGTAGAAACAAATTTGGATGAATCAAGGAAATGCACAAGTCAGTGGACAAAAACAGAGTGATGTGAACCAAAAATGGTCTGTACAATTGATACTTGTGTTAAAAGAAAGTGTATACAAATCTAACATTATTATTAGGAGGAGGGGGAGGATGAAGAACATAATTACGTAATTATTTTATTTTTGTTTGTTTTTAAAATTGGATCTAAATTGTTTTCCAAATGTGTATAGAAACAGACTTCAAAATTCAACCCTGAGTTACAAACATTCTCCTCTATAGGTGAAAGAGTTATATCTGCTACTTGTCCTGCCTTTCTGGTACAGTAAGGTATGCTGGACATCAACAGCACTGTGACTACCTTCTGTACATAGCAATAGCACTTAGGCTTATATACCACTTCACAGTGCTTTACAGCCCTCTGTCAGTGGTTTACAGAGTCAGCCTATTGCCCCCAACAATCTGGGTCCTCATTTTACCACTGTAGAAGGATGGAAGGCTGAATCAACCTTGAGCCTGGTGAGATTCAATCTGCCAAATTGCAGGCAGCTGGCAATCAGCAGAAATAGCCTGCAGTACTGCATTTTGACCACCGCACCACTGAGGCTCTTACATGTTATCTTCTGCTTCACTTTCACAAAGCCATTTGAGGTTGCCACTAGACTCATTTTCTTCTTCATTTCTCTGATACTGGAAATAATTTTGAAACCTGCATTGGTCACGGTACAAATCTCTAGTCCCACTCTGTCCTTCATAAAGGTTGGAAACAAATCAATGCATTTCTTTTCAAGACTCAGCCCTTACTGAATGTCTTATCACCCATCTTCTGATGAGGAAGTTCCCACTGAAACACAAGTGTCCCATGGATAGCACCCATAAATATTTGTCAGAAAAAAATATTGCTTTTATGTAAAATATTCCCAGAAAAAAGGAATATAAAGAATATGGTTTTATATCAGATGGTTCTCTGAGATTTCTTGGATTAAGCTATCTCATAATTGAATATGAGATTTGGTCTGGCTATTTATTATACCTTGAATTTAGAGCTGCCAAGTGAATGTTTGCATAAAGGGAAAATGCACATTCCAGAAACAGGAAGCAAGCCAGCCATAAATCAGATACATTTCTTAATAAAGGATTTCCATAGAAAGCTGCAAACACACACCGCAGCTATACCTGAAATGTCAGACTGAAAGATAAATACCCCTCTTGCATCTGTTCATGCCACATATATATCAACAAATTACCTTTGACTATAAGCATAGCCTTTAGATACAAGTGAATTCTGACTGCCCAAGTATCTCCTCTTGATCGTCCATTTTGTGCCTAGCCTCATTCATTTTGACTCCTGAATCTCCGTCTCTGTTAATTTTGCTGTCCAAAGTTGGACAGACACCTGCCTTTCATTTTTGTTTTTCTGTGGAGTAAATAGTCATGTTGATTGCAGCACAAAGGTCTTTGCCCCAAATGGATGATACGTGCCTGAAAGTGGCAAGTCACAGACACAAGAGCTCCCTGGTCTAGGATTTGACATCTTCAGATACAAAGAACTGAGATGGAACCATACAATTGAGGAGCTATACAGTTTCCTATCAGAAGATTTTTCCTTGGGTTTGACTTCTTGGTCAAATGTCTGACAAGGTCGTTTGTTATATTTCTTGTAATGTACTAATTGTACATTGGTATGAAAAGCTATGGAACAAAGGATGTGAAAAGGCATCATTTTTTTTGAAAAAGGCCTTGATACAAGTGTTTACAAATGTGCTCTGATACAATGAACCCAGAATTACTAATGGGATGGGAAAACGTAACATGCATAGCAAAGTCTCTGGGCAAAATCCTAAGTACTGGATCAGAACAATGATAGCCTAATGACTTTCTCTGCATACTGTTTTCATACATGCCACCTTTTCACAATAATATAGTTGGAAGTCATTTTATCCTTTAGCAAACGTACAATGTAAGATGTATGGAATAGCTCTTTTAAAGCATCAGCAGCACATAGCTCTTAAGAAGCATAGGAGAAATGTTAATATTATGCAATTTTAACATTATGGAGCAGTACCTGTCTAACGTTTGTATAGATTTACATATAACAGACCAGCTGACACTTCTTCACCCAAAACCCTTAAATTTCAATATTCCAATTTTCCTTGACATTTCTTAAATCCCAAATTCCTATTTAACTTCAGAAGATCATTATATTATCAAAATATGAAATAGTATTTCTTTTGTAGAAATACAAGGAATTTTCTTTGTTCTTTGGAGCAATTACAAGTATTTTGTCAATCAAAAGAGAAAGTAACTTTCTGCAAAACAGTTTTAGGAAATCTCCCCTTTATTTATTAGTGTAAGCATGTTCCCTAACTTGTGGTTGTCTGGAAAATTTCCTTATTTATGACCAGAATTATTTGAAATGCCATGAGAGACGGGATAAAATGCATTTTTACAAAATGCCCACATCTGCCATCTGAATATGGTGTTTCATTCTACATTATCACAGGTTCATATTATATACAGACATGATAATTTAGGCATTACAGGTAGTTCTCTTTAATGACCACAGTTGGGGCTAGCAACTTCATCACTGTGTTCATTAAAGAAGGTATCACATGACCATGATGGACTTAGATCTTCACTTCTGCAACGGTTGTTTCGTGAAACACCAGAGGATGTTAAATGACACATGTCACATAAACCACAACTTGTGATTTTCACAGTTGGCTTCTCCAATGACTCTCAGTATTGGAAAGTATACAAATTATGACCATGTGATAATGGGATGTCTTGATGGTTGCAAATGCCCACCAGTTGCAAAGGACCCAGATCTCAATTATGTGACCTCAGGGAAACTGCAACAATCCAAAATGTGAGGGACTGGTTGTAAAGTTATTTTTTTAACTGTCGTAACTTTAAAAAGTCACCAAACAGGGCAGTCATTAAAGAAGGACCACCAGTATGCTATTCATCCTATAGAAACGTGATCTTCAATCTTTTAGATCAGCCTTTTACCCTTCGAAACCCCCAGAGTTTCTAGCTGGTCAGTTGGGTTAACATAGGTGACACTACTTTTCATTCAATCCTTGTATTTTGTGGTACTCTTATTTTGGATGATACATTCTGTTCAAACAGCATAAACATTTAATGTCCCAAAGGTGCTTTTTCAAGAGGCAACTGGACTTCCTTAGGTTTTTTTTGAAGATGTTTCACTTCTCATCCAAGAAGCTTCTTCAGCTCTCTTCTTGAAGAGGAGCACCTTTGGGATAACTAAAACGTGGATGAATGAGAACCTCCATAGACATAAACATTTAACATTTGAACCTTTTCTTTGCATGTTTTGCTTTGACTATTACTATGTTTCTCATATAATAAGGCCGGGTCTTATTTTTTGGGGAGCCCCGAAAAAATGGGTAGGCTGTCTTTTCGAGAGTGACTTAATTCCATCCCCTTGCATTCTCGGGTGGGCGGGCAGTGATGACTTGGATGTTTACCTTGGCATTGGTGGGGCACTTCGTATTGGGAGACCTTCCACCACCATTGCCTTCCATTCTCCCCATGCTGCCGCGGCATTTGGAGCAACGCCACAGTGTTTGGCCCAGCCATCCGGCGTTTGGCACAGCCACGCGTGGCCAGCCAGGGCTCCTCCCTGCAACCGGAGCCCAGCGGAGACACTCAGCTTCAGGTGCTCCTGTCTCCGCCTTCCTGGGCATCATTTGAAGGCAAAGCCCATTCTTTTAAAAATGACGCCCTACTCCTGGTACGACAAAGCTTCCCCTGCCCGAGAGGGCAGCCCAATCCCATGTGGGGAGGTGAATCTCTCAGGGCTGCAGTGCAGGATCGGCCCACCCCGGGAGAAGCGCCCAGCCACCATCCCTGCCTGGTGCCGGGCAGAGCGTGAAGAGCTTCACCTGGGGCGTCCAGCACAGCTGACAGGTGGGCCCTCCTGGCCAGCAGTGGAGCTCTGGCCAAGGCAGCAAGTGCCTCCCTGCCGAGCCCTCCACTCATCCTGCCAGCGCTGCACCGGAGCCGGGCGGGCTGGGCAGTGCCAGGAAAGCGAGCTGCGGGTGCGTGCCTGCCTGCCAAGCAAAAGAGCCGGGCTGACCCGAGCTTGGCTTCCCAAGTCCCTCCAGTCTGACCCCAAAGGGACCACTGGGAGAGCTGCCCGAAGCAGTGATAGCGCCCACCCATCCACGGACAGGGAGGCGAGGCAATGGCAGCACTGCTTCCCTGGCCAGTGAGTCCAGTGGAGAGAGCCCCAAGCCACCCATCCTTTCCATCCCTTGCCCAGCCTGTCCACATCCCCACGCATCTCCAAATGTGCCAGCAGCTCAAAACGCTGCAGCGGCATGGGCATCGGTGCTCACTCGGTGGGGCTCAGTTCAGAGGACACGGCGCGGGCTGTTGCCTTGCCTCCCTGTCCATGGATGTGTGGGCGCTCCCCTCTCGGGCAGGGGAGGCTTTGTCGTACCAGTAGTACGGTGTCGTTTTTAAAAGAATGGGCTTTGCCTTCGAATGATGCCCAGGAAGGTGGCGACAGGAGCGTCTGAAGCCAAGTGTCTCCACCAGGCTCCGGTTGCAGGGAGGAGCCCTGGCTGGCCGCACATGGCTGCGCCAAATGCTGTGTGGCTGTGCCAAATGCCGCAGCATTGCTCCAAATGCCATGGCAGCACGGGGAGAAGGGAAAGCAACGGTGGCGGAAGGTCTCCTGATACAAAGTGCCCCACCAAAGCCGAGGTCAACGCAAGCAGCACCACATCCAGGTGTGCAACAAAAGTACTTCCTAACGGCAAGCCCCCCCACCATTCCCCCCCATTTTGCATGTTTTAATATAANATGTTTTAATATAAGCCTTAATTTGGGGGGAGGGGCTTAATTTCATTTCATGCCTATAAAACATGCTGGGACTTCCTTTTGGGAGAGGCCTTATTGTTGGAAAAACACGGAAGATACATAAGTTTTATAATAAATTAACACCTTAGATCAAGGGTCTTCAAACTTTGCAAGTTTAAACTTGTGAACTTCAACTCCTAGAATTCCTGAGCTAACATGACTGGTGGAGGAATTCTGGGAGTTGAAGTCCACAAGTTAAAGCTGTCAAGTTTGAAGATCCCTGCTTAGATGCTTAGAGATTGCAGCTCCCAGAATTCCTAGCCAAAAGGGAGTAAATTCTGAGAGCTATCATTAAAACTCCTCTAAAGGATCAGGAGCTGTGGTAAATGATGAATTTACATGATTTATTTTCTGATTTCATTTAAAATATTGACAAATATGCAGATATCTGTATCCACTCATGTGTGCATGCTCATTTATCAGGGTTATTGTGTGTGTGAAATTTAGGGGTATAAAATATCCTTTTTATCCTCCATTTATTTACTGGTGAACCAAAATAGGGAGGGAGAATTCTTTATGGAGAAAATGAAGTAATATCTGTGCAGCATGATCTTAAACACCTTTGCTTGGTTCACCAGCTCTTGGTTTCTGCAAAGTGTGCTTAGGATTACAGCCTCATTACAAGAGTATTTGATCCTTTCAATTGCTTTTGCAAATTATGGTCTTTCTATTACCCATAGTCAACATTGAAATAGCTTTCTTTACTTTCCTGTTTCATATGCTACAGGACACTGCAGAGGGGGAAAAAAACCAGTACCCCCTTTCTTCTTCATTTTGTTTTCGTCACTCCGATCCCTCAGTGTTTCCAATCAATATTTTGTTGCAAGCAGGTATTTGCACAGCAGCAGGAAAGCAGAAGCTTTATAATTATGAACGCCATGAGAAAAATTGGCAGGGAATTTGTCTTTGAGCAGCCAAAAAGACCTCCTTTGCATCTGCTTGCAGAATCTACCCTGGAGCATCTAAGCATTCAAGATGACAGAATACATTTCAAATATACATGCATACATACACATACTTTGGTCACCTAGTTACAGTACTATCTTTAAAAACACTTATGGAATGCAGTTTTGGTTTGCAAGCAGCTGCACTGCTCCCCCCTCCCTTTCTGTTGGCAACTCTAAAAAGACTATAGAAATATTTTATGAGTTGACACTGTGATAAGATCCACAAATGGGCTTCATGTCATCAAAAGAAGAATGCAAAACCTTTGTGAAAAGTCTTGGCTTAAGCAGAAGTAAAGCTTGGTATAGTAAAGCAACTCGCATTTTGTGGCCAAACAGTTTCTGAAATATGAAAGTTATGTACTCCTAAGAAGTATTGTTCTAGAGGTCATGTTAGGTGACACACACACTGCTTTTTTTGTGTGTTCAGTGTAGATAAGCAGGTCTGGTTCTTTTTTTTTAAGATTTTTATTTTTTGAGACAAACATGTACAAACAAAATATAAAAACCTTAAACCATCTTCCATTTTATATTCATACAGTGTGTTAGTTGGTTATAAATCTTTTGTGCTATCCTTTCATAGTCATCACTCACAGTTTATATAAATTCTCACATTGTCAATCTAACATATGCTTATATATTTATCAGTTATTAATCGTTCATGACTAAACTATTTATTCCATCATTTATACAAGATATTCTAGATTTTATTATAAAGTTTGTGTTACATTTTCATCCAATGGTCATATATATTTATATTATATTTTATATTGATCTATTCAGCTTCTATTACAAAATTTGCTAGTCTGTTACATTACCATGTCTTTTTATCCAACCATTGATAAAACAAATCCCATATTATGTAAAATTATTCATCTTCTTTTTCTCTGATTTCAAATGTCAATTTACTCATTTCAGCACAGTCCATAATTTTCTTAATAACTCCCTCCTGCATAGGTATTTTGTCATTTTTCCAGTTCTTAGCAAATAATGGTCAGATTCTTAAAGATGGCTTTATCTTTTTTATCTTATGAGTATATCCTACACCATTTATGCCTTTTTTTTGAAGTCCAGTTTTTTAAATTAACATGTATACTAGCTTAGATATTCTGATTTGGATTTGGATTTAGGAAATGCAAACAAAAAAAAAATATTTATTTTTTAAAAGGTTTCTCCGAGCTTGGGAAAGAGGATAATGATTTGTGAAACATAAGCAAAGAACATTTGTATATTTTTCATTTATCAGGAAGAAGAATTACTCACTTTCAGACCAGCAGCCCTGCTGCAGACCTCTGCAGCCTTCACCTGCCTCTTCCTCTTCCATAGCATCCACCGTGGATCGTAACACAGTCCTTTTGGCAGCCACCATCCTTCTGCAACAGTGCGAAGCCATCTACAGGCCCTCTGTGAACTCTACTACGGGAAGAAAAAGGGGCGGCCAAGAAGCGTCTGGGTACGAAGAATGGTTCGCCAGAAGAGCAGAGGACGGACTGTAACAACAAGCTGATGGTGGAGCTCAGGAGCGAAGACACCTCGGCATTCCAGAGCTTCATGAGGATGTGTCCAGCCATGTTTGACGAAGTTGTACAGCGCCTGACACCCAGGTTGACCAAGGCAAACACCAACTTCTGGCCCAGCTGGAACCTGGGTTCAAGGTGGCACTCACTCTGCGTCACCTCCCTCACAACCTACCTCATGAAAGCCCTACACTTCCAAGACTCCTCACCCGTGAAGAAAGGATCTTCAACTACAGGCTGTCCAGGGCAAGGCGGGTGTGGAGAACGCCTTTGCATCCTGGCCAACGGTTTCCAGGTACCTTCACCACCATGCTGCACTCGCCCAGAGACCGTGTGGAGGATCATGAAGCTGCTGCATCCTGCACAATCTCATGCGCACAAGCGCTACCCAGTCTTGCAGAACAGGCTCGTGGACCTCAACAAGGCAATGGGGACATGGAGCCTGGGGAATGGAGGCAAGGGCGAAACCCTGATAGACACTGAGGATGTGCAAAGCCCACAACAGAGCCTCACGTGAAGGGAAGAAGCAGCGCAACCTCCTGAAACACTGGTGCAACTCCCCAGCTGGAGCAGTGGAGTGGCAAGACAGGATGATAGACTGCTTAATGGATGCTTCCTTCAGCCTGTCTCATCACACTGATGAGATTGTACCATGTATGTTTGAGTGGCCCGACAATGAACAGGGCATTTAATAAAGAGTTGTGTTTATGTTGACATGTTGTGGATCAATGATTACATTGTTATTGATAATAAAGGGCCATAGGGTGTGGCACCTGGGAGGGTGGACCATACAGTTCCCACTATGCTTGCACTGGAGGTTATCTATCCCACAGCTATTACCATCCAAAGGTATCCCTGCCCATCCAAAGGTATCTCAACCCATCCCACTGCTATCTTAACCCATCCCATAAGCATGCAAAGGCTTAACCATTTCTAAAAGTTTCCAGCAAGACTTTTATTAAAAAAAGAAAATGAAGCAAGTGTGTGAATCAAAAATTAGACTTTATTAACAACAAGCTATAAGACAAAATGAGTCTCTGGCACTCCTCTTGGTCGCTCAGTCTCAGGGATGAAGGTGCAGGTGCTGTGGAGGTGGCTGGTGCTGGAGTGCTTGTCATCAGCTCCTCCAGAAGCAGAAGCAGCAGAAGCCCAGCCCCAGAAGAGCGAGCCCGTGTGCAGAGGCCCCAGCAGAGAACCAGAGTGAGGGCCAGGGGCGGGATGGTAGCCCTGTCCCTCTTGCAAGGGCTGGCAGCAGATGGCTGAGGCTTGCTGTGCTTCCGCATGGTTGTGAGGTTGCTGGTCTGGCAGGGAGGCTGGCAGGAACCAAGGCTGGCAGGAGGCTGGCAGGCAGGCATGCACCAAGGCTGGCTGGCAGGCAGGCACCCAAGGCTGGCAAGGAAGGCTGGCAGGCAGGCAGGCACCAAGGCTGGCAGGAAGACTGCAGAGGCAGGCAGGCACCACAGGCTGGCAGGCAAGCATGAACCAAGGCTGGCTGGCAGGCAGGCAGGCCCCAAGGCTTGCAGGCAGGGCAGACAGCAATGCTGGCAGGGAGGCTGGCAGGGAGGCTGGCAGCAAGGCTTGCAGGCAGACATGCAGGCAGACATGCAAGCAGGACAGGCAAGGCAGTCGATGTGTCTGGAAGAAGGTCTTTCCTCTTGAATGGCGACCTGCTTCCGAGCTGCTTGCGTTATATCCGCGGGGCTGATGCAATGCATCCTCCCCGCATGCGCAATTAACGCTCAGCATCCGCTAGGCTTCCGCTGTGCATCTGCTCTGCATCTGCTGTGCATCCGCTTCATCGCGCTGTGCATCCGCTCTGGCATCTGCTGTATTCCGTTCCGCGTCCGCTTTGCTGAGGTCCCCCGGAAGCCTTGCGGATGTGCCATCCGCTCCCATTCCGCTTCCATCGCTGGGCTTCCATTCCGCATCTGCTTTCCATCCGTGTTTATCCGCTCCGGTTATGCAAATTTTTTGCCGCTTCTGAAATGGCGGATAACAACGGATGGAACATTTTTCTCGTCCGTTGTGTCCGTTTTGCATCCGTTGGGCAGTGTGACAGGGCCTTAAGGGCTTAATAAAGCCTAATTAATTCATGTTTTGGTAGAATATGTGAGATTTAATGCAACATATCATATTACTTGAATATGAGGATAAAGCTTACAGAATTACCCAAAGCTTTATTTCTCAAACACAAAAAGAAAAAGAAAATAAAATAAAACACTCATTTATCAAATACTCTATCCACAGTCAGATATCTCCCAGTCAGCTAGCTTAGGGGGGAAAAAATTAAAGCTGAGAATCCAATATACTTGATTTTGTTTTCCTCCAGTTCTCTGGCGTTACTATTCCCAGACTTCTCATACAGCAAGACCAATGGATGTGCCGGCTGCAGGTTTCTGGGTCCTAATCCAATCCAATCCTAGACTGAGCAAGAGAACTGTTTTCTTCAACCACTACCTGTAATTTGCATAACAGTCATACTGACCTGAAGTATGGGTTTCACGTCTAGAGGAATGATCGCCCTTACCCCAAATTTCAAGCACTAAGCAAAAGTAACTTTCAGTGATTATAGATTTATTTATTTACATCCATTTATTTATTTATTCATCTATCTATCTATCTATCTATCTATCTATCTATCTATCTATCTATCTATCTATCTATCTATCTATCTATCTAGAAATAACTCAAGGCGGTGAACATATACAACACATCTCTGTCCTCCTATTTTCCTCATAGCAACACCCTGTGAGGTGAGCTGGGGAGAGAGAGGGAGGAAGGGAGAGAGAGAGAGACAGACAGACAGAGAGACACAGAGAGAGAGAGAGTGACTGGCACAAGGCCATAGCTAAAGTGACCCTGGGAATTATGATCCTCCAACTTTCTAACCTGATGCCTTAACCACAAGTTTCTCCATCATAGAAAATTAACCTGTTTTCACCCCCTGCCTCCTCCTCAGATACTATAGTCTCTGTGTGTCTGACCTGGGCAGTCTTTCTCCATGCTGGTCCTGCTCTCCTCTCACTGCAAGCAGAAATGCCATGGGAGAACTCATGGCCAGCCTATCTGTCACAAGGTTCTCCTTGAATGAAAATGACTGTGACCAAACAGTGACTCATTCCCAGGACAATCATATCTGTGCAGACAGTCACTGGTTCTGTACCCTCCTTCGTAGCTTCAGAAGTATCAACCAGTACTTCCAATTAGATTTGTGGTGAAAGAGAAGTTGGCTCTGTTTGCTATGTGGCTGCTGTTGTTGAAAACAGGCTCTGCCATGACAAAATGGATATGACTTGGGGGTGTTTACATCTATATACCTAACCTTCCTGTCATTAGGCAAGATGACACCTCAGGCAGCAAATCTTGAACATCATGCAGGGCAACAAACAATTATTCATTTAATTTATGTTGATGTTTTCATTACCAGGTATGGGATATACTACTTAATGGATTTTCCGCTTCATCTACAATATATCATGACATGCATGTTGAAGAGAGGAGGGCTGGTTAATGCTTCACTGATATCTGGAATAGCATCCAATTCTAGATACCCCAACGGGATGGGAAACTAATACCGATGTGGGATGGGATGCGGGATGGGAAACTAATACTAATACCGATGCCTAATGTGAAATGATTATCTGGAGCAGTGTTTTTAAACTTTAGGATACGTGGACTTTAATTCCCAGAATCCCAGAAGTATGTTGCAGAATTCTGGGAACTGAATCCACATATCTTAAAATTGCTAAGTTTGTATTTGTAAAACACTGATGTAGATCTACAGGAATTTTATCTCATTTTATTCATCTAACAGCAAAAACAACAACAACAACAACAATAATTTTAAAATACTGAAAAGAATGTTTAAAAATACTGAATGCAACATTAATCCTAATGGTGAAACAGGTCTTCTGTATCCCCTTGAACTGTGATAATTCAATTTTTCCCCCTTGTTTCTGAGCACATTGATCTTTCCATGATTTATTTTTTCACCAGAGATACAAAAACACTGGATGAAAATTTGAGCGCCCATATTCTCCCTCTGACATGCCAGAGCATGATAAAGAGTAAACAGTGGTTAACAAAAATAATGGAAGTAAAAAAGGTGGGTTACCAGGACAGAACCATATATACATACTAATAATGTCTTTTGCTTCTCTACATACACACAATGTCTCACGTATAACAATAATTTATTGTTCTCTGATGATTCTTAATACTTAAAAAAAAAAACCAACACTCATCCTGTGAAAAGTGTAAGAATTCAAGAATTATAGAACTTAAATAATGTAATCTATGTAGATGGAAATAGACATGCAAACTGCATTGGCATCTGGAACCATTTTTTCCCCTTCAAAAAAGAATTGCCATTGTTTTCAGCACTATTACTCCCTAGAAAGGGCCTTTGGGCCACCATTTTTAGGTGTAGCACTACAATGCTCTATATCAGAGGTGTCAAACTCACAGTCTACAGGCCAGATGCGCCATGCGCTGACCACACCCAGCCCCCAGCTTAGCGAAGGGGGAAAATGTTGCGATGTCATGTGATGATGTGCGCAAGTTTGACACCCCTGCTCTACACTGTACATAAAATATAATCGGTTACTACTACTGCGGCACTTGTTTCATACACACAGAAAAGTCTGCCCTCCATTAAATCTCCCTTAAAATAAATATCAAGGAGATCGGGGGAATCTCAGTCCTAATGACTATGCAGCAGGGAGTTTGATTGATTGTGTGCCATTAAGTTTTTGTGAACTCTTAGCAACCACACAGATAGATTTTCTCCATGCATTTGGAAATACTTGCAATTTTGTTCTTTTGAAAAGAAATAATCTTGCTTCTTATTGATGCAGCCATCCATTATTATTATTCAAATAAATGATAACAGTATGTATATGTATTGAAATATGAGAAAGATTTCTCCCTCCTCCCCTCTTCCAAATTTTTGGTAAATTCTAATGATTATATATGTAGACATTCCAAGAAATGTGGTAAACAAAGGCAATTCATCAGCATTCCATTTGTGCTTTTTTCACATTAAGCAATGTGTTAAATAGTTATTTCCATACAGAGTAGGATGAATTTTATTATTGCCAAGGATTGCAAATTACTTCAGAGACTCCCGGTTTGAACCATTCATGGTGGCAGATGTAGTAATAATTCAAAAATGGCAAGACAAATGTTTTAATAATGAAAATTACAAAATTCCACCTTAATGGAACAAAAAAAAAAGATCAGAAATACATTTATAGCTGAGGGAAGTCTAAATTTATCATCGTTGTAAAAGGGAACGCAAATCAACATTTCCCCTCTACTTTCCAGAGTGACAGTCAGTTTATGTACATGCAGGATATTGTGGGGTAGAAACCATATTGAGGAATAGCTGGGAAAACTGGACTTATTTAATCTGGAGAGGACAAGTTGAAAGGAGCCAACAATTGTACCTTTAATATATGTGAATGTCAGATGTGTTTTCTGTTGTTTCAAACAGAATGATTAAAACAAATTGATACAAATTCCAGAAAAAAAAGTTTTGACCTCAAGTCCTGTATAGTTGGAATTCTCTTCCAACTTATAAGGATGTAATGCTCTTGATGAAATCATGAGGTAACCTATTTCTTTTCCTCTGTGTTTTACCACTGTGTGACAAAACATATTTAACCCTAGATTTTGATGTACTTCATCCTTGATCTACCCATCATTTATTTTTACATAGTTTTAATCCTGCCTGTCTGTCCATCTATCAAGATGATGAATGTGCCTAATATTCCTGCCCATGTATTTTCCCCATAACATCAGCTGCGTGACATGGGTTGGGTTGAGCTGGATTTCATGCTTAAGGAGGGTTTAGATGTTACAGCCTTTTGGTTTTTAGGGCAGCACCTTCATCCCTACAGTAAACTGGTTTTCTGTATTGGAAACTGAGAAACATATCTATATCATGTCATGTCTGACATTGACTTTATTTTTATTTATTTCTTTATTAAATCTCTGTGCCACCCATCTTGCTTGGAAGTAACTCTAGACGGCTTACAATAATTGAAAAACCAATATGAAACATAAAAACATTAACAATTTTAAGAACTAGTTATAAAAACAGAACCTATGGATTATACATATCTTGAAGGAAGCCCCAATGAATAATCATCATTGTTGTGAAATTGTATTAATTCCTCTTCCCCTTTTAAACACATTTCTACATCAAAAACTTAAGATCCACCTGTAAAATAGCAATCAGAATAGAATTTAAATTTGAGGATGGCATACAGTATTTCCAGTGTATTTACAGTATTTTTACAGTATAGTTGTGTATTTACAGTATAGTTCATGTGTTGATCAAAAGTCATACACACACACATACACACACACACACACACCTCCCTCTGTTTTTTTCAGGTTTGTTTTCTTTTTTTGGCTATCATTATCTTTTCTAAAAACTCCAGTTTGAACCCACATCTGCATAAATTCTACGTGGTTGATGATTTTGACATAGATCCAAAACTGCTGCTAATTATATTTGTTCAGTAGCCTACTACTAGGATAGCCAATTCACAGGTTACTTAAATCTCTAGTATTTCACCTGTAGTTCCTTGGGATTTCAGAGCTGGCACAGTTAAAATGTTTGAACCCTTTTATGTTTTTAGGACATAACTGAAGATTTTAGAAAACAAAGTTCATGTCACTGCAAATATTTCTCACTGCCAACTTTTTCTAGGGAGTTTTTAGGGGTAAAATAGGATCCTTAATCCTCTTTAAGACGTGGCTATCAAATTCTTACTCAATAATTCAGGCCCCAACTCCCCTCCAAATAAAAACAACAGCATGTGGGTTTGAAAATATCAGTCCCACCCATTCTGGTGATGATGTATCACATGCTAGTTTTCATCTACCAGCAGAGGACAATGTTATTAAAAATCATATCTGGCTGAAAAAAAAGATAATTTACTTCTGGCCCATATATGGCCTAGTAGAATTGTGCTTTTGTTAGAAATAGTTAGGAATAGTTAATATTGATTGATGCTCTGAAGCTGTTTATCTTATGCAACATGTCTTTGGTTTTGAGCCAACAGTGGCATTAAATTAGAGGTGTTTGAATGGCACTGTAGTTTAGTCTTATTTCTCTCCTTCCTAAAGATGGATCCAAGAGGATTCACTCACGATTTTCCATGATCTAACAACCATTTTGGCTTGGTATATATTTGCTTATGTTTGCTTATTCTCTCTGTTGTAAATGTGCAATTCCAAACTCTGACATTACCAGCCAGCCTCATCTCACAGTCAGTCTATTCCACAAGGAAAGTGTGGCTCTGGGTCATGTACAGAGTCAATTTCCCCTGGCCCCTTCCACCATTAGAGATAAAAAGGATTTGCTTTTAAAGAAGAGCAGGCAATTGAACTGAGAAATAAGCCATAGGAAAGCAGTTGGACATGGTACGGTTAAAGTTCAATCTTTCCAGTGGTGGGATTCAAAACTTTTTATTACTACTTCTATGGGCGTGGCTTGGTGGGTGTGGCAGGGGAAGGATACTGTAAAATCTCCATTCCCTCCCCTTTTCTGGAGGAAGGTTACTGCAAAATCCCATTTTCCTTTCCATCCCACTAACCTGCTTTCCAGCTCCATTCTCCTGTGCAGGGCAACAAAACAAGAGCCATCTCCAAAACAAGATCTCCTGAGCTGGGACTCAGGAGGCAGAGAATAGATGGAGGCAGAGCCAGTCAGAGGTGTATTTGCTGGTTCTCTGAATTACTGAACTACTGGTTCTCCAGAACTGGTCAGAACCTGCTGAATACCGCCTCTGAATCTCCCCAAACACTGGCCAGAACTGTTGCTGTTGGGATTATCTGTTAAAGTCTCTCTCCATTTCTATGTTTCCTCCTTCTCAATTAACAATTTTGAGAGTTACCTACAAGAATTAAATTTTAAAAAAATTTAAAAGAAAACTTTAAGTTGAATGGATGGGAGAAAAAAAACTGCAGAATAAATTTCTGAAACATTACTAAAACTGCCTGTGAGTCAACTAAATCTTGCAGTCATGTTGGGTATGATATGGAGATGATTAGCTTGTTTCTTCTCTTTTATTATTTCCTCAAAATCTTTGATATCACTTACATGCTGTTGCCTGAAACCTTTCAACTGCAGCTGTTTCTTTTTAGTACTATAAGGAAAGTACAGCATCGTCATTGGCAAACCAAATAAGAAGGTTGGTTCCAGAAGTGGTATTCAGCAGGTTCTGACCAGTTCTGGAGAACCGGTAGCGGAAATTTTGAGAAGTTCGGAGAACCGGCAAATCCCACCNTTCAGCAGGTTCTGACCAGTTCTGGAGAACCGGTAGCGGAAATTTTGAGAAGTTCGGAGAACCGGCAAATCCCACCTCTGACTGGAGATGTTACAGTATCCTTCCCCAGCCATGCCCACCAAGGCACGCTCACAGAACCAGTAGTAAAAAAAAATTGAATCCCACCACTGGTTGGGGCCCTGATCCCTTGCTACCAGTTCATCAATTTATGATTGTCTCCAAAAAAATCAGCTTCAAGGGATCTCTCTCAAGGACTTTTCCACTATAAAGTTGGCAGAGACACTCCATTTGAAGGAGATGTTTTTGACACTGCATCCAACACTTTTGAAAATATTGCTATTAATATTTATTTAATAGAAAATTTATTAGAAAATTTATATTGTTGCCTATTTGCATATGATGATGCAAGGAGGATTGTTGTTTGTTGTGAAATCATGTCTGACCCATCATGATCCCATGGACAACCTTCCTCCAAGCCTTTGTGTCCTCTACCATCCTCAGGAGTCTATTTAAGCTCACACTGATTGCTTCAGTGACTCCATCCAGCCACCTCATTCTCGGTTGTCCTTTTCTTCTTTTGCTCTCAATCTTTCCCAGCATTAGGCTCTTCTCCAGGGAGTCCTTCCTTCTCATTAGGTGGCCAAGTATTTGAGTTTCATCTTCAGGATCTGGCCTTTTAAAGAGGAATCAGGGTTGATCTCTAGGACCGACCAGTTTGATCACCTTGCAGTATTAGGGACTTAGAGGAGTCTTCTCCAGCACCATAGTTCAAAGGCCTCAATTCTTTGGCGCTCAGCCTTTCTTATGTCAAGGCAGATTGCAGGAATATAAAACATCATATATAAAAAATTAAACTAATAAAAGAGAATAATCAAATAATAAAGTAATAATGTAATATAATATCCCCTCACCCATCGACACATCACACATGCCATTTAACAAGCTCTATCTCACTCTGGGTTCTCCAGACTCAATGGCACAACTAGGTCTTCAGCACCATCCAGAAAAGTGTTTGAGTGGGGGACATTCTAAACTCTGTGTTGCCTAGAGTATCTATGTGTCACAGGGAAAGCCCTTTTGGTTTAGTGGTGAAGGCATCAGGCCAGAAACTGGGAGACTGGGAGATCTAGTCCCATCTTGGGCACAAAGCCAACCTTGAGCCAGTCATTTTCTCTCAGCCATAGGAAGGAGGAAATGGCAAATCATTTCTTGCCATATAAATTGCAGGGGCTTGTCATAGGCAGTCTTTGAGACCTGTACATAAATAAGAAGAAAACAAGCCCCCCCCCCCCCCCCCCCGCTTTCAATACAACTTCTTTGCAAAAAATAGTAAAGCTAGCAACTCTGCAACCTTCATCACTAGTAATCTTGTTGGATCACATCTGTTTGCATTATGCAGCAGGTAACTAGAACTGGGGTATTTTAGCATTAAGATGCTGCCCTGATCTATCATGATGATGAATGTCTACTCTTGCAAGAATTTTTTCCTTTCTCCCATTACTTTGTTGTTTGAAATTATCTTCCCTCTTGCGCAGACAGTTCAGCCTAAGATATTTGTATACATTATTGTCACACGTGAGAAAGTACATGGCTGAAATGGAAAGCGATGCAGTTAAAAGGTTCCAGAGAACAAATTGTGAATGGTACCAATTATTTAGGCTAGAAAACTGATACACAGAAAGGTTTAGTAAATAATGGAGAAGGAGCATAGTAATACTCTTGCTCAGTGATTCTGTTCTCACTAATCAGAAACCCTTAATGGTTCAATAACTAAATTATGGTTAGCAGTCAAAATTGCCTGTTATGATAGGAGTAGCTTCAAAAAGAAAAGGTGGAAGTGAACAATGAATTATAATCACTTCCTGTGAGGACTGGCCAACATGGCATAGTGGTTAAGATTCTGGATAGGTATCAGGAGGTTTATTTACTCAACCATGGGATTTCATAAGATAAATTTGGAGCAGTTGTTTACTCTAGAATGCCAACGATTTACAGCAGCATTATGCATCTCTCTGACAATATAACCACTCGACTGATACATTATGTGGATGATGTCTGGATGGTGCTATAAATCATTAACCCGATATCCATTCAACCTACCTCACCAAGTGATCATCTCAGGTCCCTGACAGATAAAAGCAAGGTGTAAATTTAGTGCATAATATGTAAATTGTGTAAGAGCTTTGCTTATATTAAAATATAAGAATGTACATTGAATAAATTAAACATCTGTTACAGGTTTAAGTGGGAAAAAACATGTAGGAGCAACCACCCCAGCACTAAATAGTATTTGTTCAATGGCTTTAAATAAATTCTAATAGGAGGCAAGGGATAATTAAACACTCTCTGTGGAGTTACTCCTTTAACAGGAAAGAGGCATGTTATTATTACAGTAGGTTACTGATCATATAATAATCTTTGCCTTTAATAATCTTTAGTAAATGCCAAGAATGAGCATCTGGCTTTTCACCTATTCTTACAGAGCTATGGAAATGCTTTACATAAATATTTTAGAGAAGACAGCTGTGTATTGAGAGTGTGTGATAAGAAATAAAATGGAAGATTTTAAGTGGAATGGAAACTATGAAAAAGGTGCTGCGAACAGAGTAAAAAACAGTTATAAGCATGAACCAAAAGAGAACTGATGGGTTTTAGGTTATGTTATGTTTTCCAAAATTTGACTGATTTCTCAACAGCAAGGCAGCTCCAAAATCATACTGAATGTGGGCCTGCGGTGACACCATATGATTATCACAGGACTGGAAAAACCCTAGCAGATGGCAAACTCTGATTCTATAAACATTTTAATCATATAGGAAAAAAAACCAGAAAAGATTCCACCTGCAGTTAACAGGGGCTAGTTTGTGGGCCAGCTCAGCTACTCCGTTGCACCTCCGTTGCATTTGGGCTTCTAATCAAATGCATCATAATGTGAACATGAAGAATCAACAAATACCTGAATGAGCAGGGCCTACATGAGATGGCTTGGCTTCACACTGTGAATGAGAGACACTTTGCCCTGGGAACCATTTTTCTTAGTAAGGCAAATGGTCTTCACTAAAAGAACTTGCATGGCAGTGTCAGCTGGAAGATGAAAGCATTCATAGAAGCTTCTGAGCCTCTGAAAGCCACGTCTAGAAGCTTTTTCCAGTGATGGAAACTTCCAGACAAATCCTCAGAGAAACAATGCAGCTGCTATGTTTTGAAAGGTGGGAGTGGGAGGAAAGGCTATGAAACTTCACACAGCAACTTTGAACAGGTGCTTTGCATGAATCTGGAGTGCTGACATGATGAATTTTCAGAGAAATTTGAAGCAAAGAACCCCTTTAAAGCTTTGCACAGCCCTAGTAAGGAAACAGAATTATTCAGGGTTATAAGAAATTCGTTGTCTACCATCTGTTTCACGGAGATACTTGACTATATTCAGGGATGTGATTCAAATGTCTTAACAACTGGTTCTGTGGGCGTGGCCCAATTTCTGGGTATGGGTTAGTGGTCATGTGACCAGCTGGGCATGGCTCGTATGTAAATATTATAAATATATATGTAAAGATTGCATTTTTTATTTTTTTACAAAGAGCAACTTTTACCCAAAATCAGGCAAAGCAGGCAGGTAGATTGAGCTGCTTGCAGAATCACAGCTTCACTCCCAGATCTACTTTTCTGCAATCTGCTGCCTGAGTCTGCACTGAGAAATAGAAGCTTCAATCCTAAGGGAGGTTCAGCTCTGCTCTCAGGACATTTTTCCCTCCCCCAATCCCCTGAATACCACTCCTGGCTGGGCCTCAGGGAAGCCTCCTGGGTGGGGTAGGGGAGGAGGGGAGGGGCCAGCTAATGGTGTGATTTGTCGGTTCTCCAAACTGTGCAGAATTGTAACAACCGGTTATACAGAACTGGTCCGAATTGGTAGAATCCCACCCCGACTATATTTTATATGCTTATAAATAAAAGCTTAAATAAAGGGGGAATGCAACAGCAACCAAGCTTCTATGTATCTCTTTCCTATGGACAATTCAGACAAGTTACAAATAATGCTACCTTTCCAGTCCACTACTAAGGCTTTCTCCTGTAATACAGGTTTTCCTAACTAAATTGCTAATTCCCATCAATTTGATTCAAACCTGTGAAACACACTTGTCTTTAAAGCAAGGAAGAACTTTGCTATCAAAGTTTGGTGAGTGCCCAGTTCACTCCAACTGCACAGCCTGCATTTCCAAAGCATACAATAGCTAGAATAGCATCACCTTATGACTCGCTGTAATAAAACTAACAATCATTTCAAGTGGTGATAACCATCTCCCAATTTCTCATCATGTTATGAGGGCCAATTAAATATTTGAAGGGTCAGTCACTGAAGCAGATTGCCAAATGGCATGGTGGGTTCTCCTTTGCTAGAGGTCTTTAAACCAAGACTGGATGGTCATCTGTCCAGTGCTAGATTACCAGTGCCCAGTACTCCTTTCTTAGCAACTCCAGGGTATCTATGATGACTTCAGTCATTTGCTGATAATCTTGGCTGGGAAATGAATAAATACAAAATGGCTGACTTGCAAAATGTTAAAGTGAGTGACATATCATCCTGCACAAAACTGCATCATCCCACATCTTACATACCTGAACTATGCAATTCTACTAATGGATGGAGAAAGCTCACTTGGCATCCAAAGAGCAACTGTATAAACCATCCTATTTTTAATGTGTTACTGGTTCATCTCTCATGTTTTATCTATGTTGTAATCTAGATATTTGCAAAGCCGCTTATGGATAATTCACTTTTATCCAAATTAATGGGTAACAGGTTTGTTAAATCTTATTTAATTTACACAGGGCCAAAATGAAAGTGCTTTTGAAATAATAATTTTAAAAAGAATATCTTCAGAGACATTGTTGCATAAATTGTCAGCTCTCAAGGGTAGCCATGGGTAAAATGCCCTTTCTTATTAAATGTCACAAGATTGAATGTCATAGTGTAATTGGGATGAAGGGATAATTGAACTCAGCTCAACATGCCTTTTCCTGTCACCTCATTATTAATCTGCAGGAGTTTTGAGATACATTAGAGAAAGACCCAATTCACACAGAACTGGTTGGCAGCTTCTAGGAAGAAAAAAAATTATAGCATTTCATTTTGGAATACTGACATAGGGAATTTGCAAAGAAATTTGATTTGCAAGTGAAATGCGAGAGAATTAAGCACTTATTTGTGAAGCATATAATTTTGGGGCAACAAAATGCTCATACGCTTGTTCTGTAGCATTATAGTATCAAGCTAAATAAGCTTGAAAAAGAATCTCAGTACCAAGCTTATTTTTAAAATTTTCCTGAGCTTTCAAAGATGAAAAGAAGAGAATTAAGTATATGGTATGTGTGCATGTTGGGGAATATGACATATTATTCAGAACCTGCTTACAATGAAATGTATCCATTTATCTTTCTCTCAGAATTCATGTTGCCAAACAACCCCAATGAGGCTGAGTATTCTCCAAGATAAATTTATTAATTAGGATTTAACCAAAAGGCATATGGTCTCTTTTGAAATTTGAGTCGATAAAAATGGAGTTTGATCATATTTTTGCCTGAGCAGTGCCTTTCTTTTAGAGCCACTGAATAATTCACATAGGCCTTCATATTTATTACTTAAAGCAACACAATGGAACCTATGTTCTCTATATGTTTTTACAGGTGTTAAGGCACGGTATTATACAGGTTGTAATTAAGCAGCATTGTTGCATCGTGCAACAATGTAATTGTAAGCATCGTGTACTCGGTAACAAAAATATTCTCATAATGGTTTTTCCCATCCATTTAGAACACGTATGTCAAACTTGTGGTGTCACAATGCCATCATGTGACGTATTGTGACTTTTTTTCCTTTCATGGAGCTGGTTGGGTGTTGCCTGCACATGACACATCCAGCCTGCTGGCCGCCAGTTTGACAACCCTGGTTTAGAATGAATAATGAGATGACTAATGAGCAACTTTCCTCAACCCAATCCACCAACAATGCCCTCTGGAACAATTTTTATTTCGGCCATCTCTGAATTTCACAGATGAGAAATGGTCTTGCAAAAATGGAATGTTATATTCATTTTGCCACTTAGGGAGAGCCAATATCTTCAAAATATATGTGTTACTTGGTTAAAAGTTTTAGAAGATGGTTGACTTGATCTTTCTCACATTTCTATTTTATTATTCCTAATTTTATTTCATTTTCATGTTTAACAACAAAAAAGCCAAAATAATATTTATTGTAATCTCCCTTCAGAGAAACACTTGCATTTTTCCTCTCAAGCCAAAACAGTGTGACCGACATGTTGTGAGAAACGCAGTTAGTGTCTCAAGCAGCAAAATATCTTGGTTTACAACTGGTAGCATGATGATTGAAATGATACAAAATTGTGTTGCAAAATTTGCCTCGCATATTAAGTTTTGGATAAAAGATGTGTCAGTGTACACCAAGACATGTTTTTTCTAGGATGCCCTCTCATGAGAAATGAGCTGGAGGAGATTCAAGTTCAGATCAACATTATGTTTCGGAATGAAAACATTTTGCTCAATCAACATACAGGCACAGTAAATAGCTAGATTATTTGCTAGGACCTTCTGGCTCTGAAGGCAATTGTGACAAGTTGCATTTTGTCTCACTGCTGGTCCTTCCTTATGGCCCATTTCATCCATCACCACCCAAGCTGTTGTCTCTGAAGATATGGAATAAACGTGGAAGGAGGCTTGGAATAGGGAGCAAACATCAAAGGGCTGATAGCGAAGACAAGGGAAGTGAAGCAAAAATGGTGCTTTAGAAAGGACAGCGGTGCCCATTATATATTTTGGCACCTCTTTAATGGAGCTGCCTCATTTCCTGGAATCAGACAGCATCTGCATGAACATAATCTTCAAGATATATAGGCACAGCAGGGAATAACATATGTTATGGATGCCTCCTTAGTCAATAGACATATTTTCCTGGAATCATGCAGCTGCTGTGCCAGTCCATAAGTTGTTTGGCTTCCTTTAAAAGAGGGGCTCAAATGTTCAGGGAGTCTGCCTACATCCCCCTGAAGGACCCTCTTCTGCTTCAGATCTGAAGAGTTGTGTGTTTCTAGAAAATAGTAGAAATGTATACAAGTAGTCCTCATTTAAAAACTGCCTTGTTTAGCGATTGTTTCTAGTTATGACAGTGATGAAAATATAATTTTATGAGCAACCTTTGCATTTACTGAAATCCTTCACAGGTCTGTAAAGCAAAGCAAGCTGAAGTAAGATTGTTGTGGTTAGAGGCCAGGGGTTTCTTCTCCACTGAATTGCTAGTCCCAAATGTGGCTGGTAAACGAGGATCTCTTTTGTCTACATTCTTGCCAATACTTGAAACAGGGATTCTATTTGAATTCCAATATGAAAAGCTGGGATATTCAGTTGTTCCAGGGCAGTCTGTGAGAGATGGAGTTTCCCACTGGGGATTATAACACCACATGCATGGAGTAACTGGGAAGGATTGGGGAAGATATGCTTATCCAGAGAAATTAAAGGAACTGGATAGACAGCCTGTAATGGAAACAGGCATCTGATCTCTTGTGTCTACATTCCTGCCAACATTTAAAACAGGGATTATTGAAATCCACATTTCTTTCTACTTGTCCATCCCTCCCTCCCTCCTTTCCTCTATCCCCTCCCCTCCTCTCCCTCCCTCATATTCTGCTTTTGAAACCTTAAAGAATTAAAATAAATAAAGTTCTGAGTAATTGGAGCTGAAGTGCTGTTTGGTATTATGAAAGCAACAGAACCTTCTTCCATTCCAAAGAAATATCTACTGTACAACTAAAGAACAGGAACTACTTGGGGCTGGATGCCAGTGCGGGAACCGTGTCCCGCTAAATGCACCGTCATCTCCAAATAATGAGTGTTAAATTGGACTGAGGCAGAACTTAATACTTACCAATTCAGAAGCCTTTTCCATGCAGCACTTTTCTACATGTGTCAGATTTACTGTTCGGATTAGATCAGTAATTGGGGACCATTCAATACAACTGCATTTCTTGAATATATTGATTTTAGATGCCATCAACTACAGAGACTTTTGTATTTTGCATATACAGCATGTCCTTTGGCTGACTTTCCAAAAAGGCATCTAATCTCAGTGGGTGTTTTTTTTGTTTTTGTTTTGTTCTAGTGGCAAATACCTTCACAGAAAGAATTACTGTGTATAATGAGTAACATGGCCTTCACAAAATGAGAAAAAGGCTGAACATTTTGTTTCTTGCAGTATGGATATGCCATTCTCTCAAATCAAGGTACAACTGGAAGTAGAATGCACAATTTATTAAAATGGAACACACATACACACACATATATTGTTGTAAGGACTCCATATATATATACATACATACATGTGTGTGTGTGTGTGTGTGTGTGTGTGTATTTATATATACTTTAAGTTTTCGCGGGTACTTACATGTGTGCTGTTCAGCTTCCTTCGGGTATTATCCCACGTCATTGTAGTGCTTT
>BHFT01021129.1:0-59087 GCA_004320025.1 Laticauda laticaudata
CAACACAATTCACAGTGAGGAAAGAAGTCCCTAACCCAGTCCCAATCTTATTACATTATGTGACCTTGTTGCACAATGAATGACTGCATCTTTGCAATGGACAGAATAATAGCTAAACCACATATAAAATACCCTCACCAATTACTGGATGACAATCCATTATAAGCAGAAAATAATATTGTTCAGCTATCCTTCCAGTTTATGTAAGATGGCTATTGAAATGAAAAACACCTAATGTGAAAGTTTTGCTTGGTTTTTTTTCAGAAAAGAAAAAGTGTGCAACACATTGTATCCTGTTTTATAGTGGCAAATGGGAAGAAGGTAGGTTTTGGATCAATCCATTTAGGCTGGATCTTAATCTAGAATTAAGTGTGGAAGGAATGTTATGTAGAAATTATCATATTACATATAAAATGGTGAAGTAAAGTGAGGGTAGAGTTGTAAAGACCTTGGAAGAAAAAATCTAGCACAATTTATCAAGTCCAAATACAGTTTATTGGAATGTATTTATTTTCAAATTCAAGTACAATTTACCACCAAGGTTCAGGTAAAATACTGTCAGGTTTATAGCTTGGATTTTAGAGCTTCCAAATAGCTGATAAAAAAAACCCTAGACAAATAATGACACATGACAAGACAGGATATCATGGTCCCTTCCAAGCATTACCCACTATCTCATTTGTTTGTCATCATTATTCACTGTATATCAAAGTCATTTATCATACAGTATCTACTTTTTTCATAATNCCTTCCAAGCATTACCCACTATCTCATTTATTTGTCATCATTATTCACTGTATATCAAAGTCATTTATCATACAGTATCTACTTTTTTCATAATGTCCTTTACATTGCTTTGCTCCCACAAAATTGTTTTTATGGAATGGTTCTTTCGAAGATTATCTCCAAATCCATGATAGAGAAACTTGTACTTATAATTAGATAATCCTCTACTTGCAACCCCAATTTAAGCCCAGAATGTCTGTTGCTAAGCGAGACAATTGTTAAATGAGTTGTACATCAATTTATGACTTTTTTTGGCCACAGTTGTTAAGCAAATCACTGCAGTTATTAAATGAATCATGTAATTGTTAAGTACACCTGCCTTCCTCCATTGATTTTGCTTTTCAGAAGCTGGCTAGGAAGGTTACAGATGGTGATCACAGAACAGTGCAACTATCATAAATACATGCCAGCTGCCAAAAGCCAAATTTTGATCATGTGGCCATAAGGATGCTGCAATCATTATAAGTGTGGAAAATTGTCATAATGCAATCATAAATGTGGAAAATCAGCACTTTTTTGTGCTGTTGTACTTCGATCAATCACCAAACAAATCATAAGTCAAGGACTACCTGTACTATATTATCGTAAGACATACAACATTTGTGTTTTTCAGAATTGGTTATTCCAGTGGGTGAGGTTTTTTTAACATGAAAGGCTTAAAGCAAGGAAAGATTATTGAACGGTACTGCATTCTTTTTCCTAACAAATTCAAGGAAATAAAAGGAGTATTTATTGAGAATCATGTGGAAACTTTAAATAGTTGGATAAACCATTGAAATATGAAAAATTTGAAAGATTTCCACTATTTGAATTTTCCTTTTGGCACTACTATTATCCACCTGCCAATGGAGCAAGAAAAGATGATTATAGGAGAAAATCATCGAGAACAAATCCTAAACAATTGTTTCTAATCTATCCACCCTGAGAGAATAGAGGCAGCTGCCTCTGGTTTATAGTTCAACAGTACTTGACTATCTTATCTACCAACAGGGTATCATTATGTTCCCCATAAAGTATAGAAAGATAACAGCTGCCAAAAGTAATTGTTCCCCCAACTGATGTTATAGTAGCTGTTTACTATGCATGCTTAGATGCTTTTCTAGCATGGGGATGGCAAACTGGCTGCCTGCAGATTAGATCCAGCCCAGGAAAAGCAACATTATTCACTATCCAGCCCTTTGTAACTCTCTTCCTAATTTTAATCAAAGTAAAAAACTTGAATCCATTTCCAAAGATGGCAGCTAAAGACACTGAATTTAAAATTGCACCTTTCGGATTTTGTATTGTCCCAACTAAAACTAAGTTCACATACTTTTGAGATCAATGGCACAGTAAGGGCCCCAACCAATACCAAAATTCAAAACTAGTGTTGCCAACTGATCATAACACGATAACAGAGTTGGAAGGGACCTTGGAGATCTTCTAGTCAACCCCTTGTTTAAGCAGGAAACCCCCTGCACATACTGTACAGCGAATGAAGTAATTTGTACAGAAATGACCCCAATTACAGAGTAACAACACTTTTTATCCAGTTGCATCTAATCTCCTCTGAATGAGAACAATAATCATACTGCATCATCTCCGAATATTAGCATTAAAATAAAACTAACTGGGAAATTTGAAAAAAAAAACTATCTATATGGAATTTATTTTAAACAGTAAATAGAGTTGGTGGGATGGTGATACTGGCTCATTGTGAAGGTCTTATTTTATTTTTATTGTCTTTTTAAAAACAGCCATTTATTGTCTTTTTAAAAACAGCCAATAATAGAATAATAGAGTTGGAAGGGATTTCTAGTTCAACCCCCTCCTCAGGCAGGAAACCCTATCTACCATTTCAGGCAAATGGTTGTCCAATCTCTTCTTAAAAACCTCCTGTGATGACCCAGAGTGTAACACAAATGTAACAAAATCCATAACGTAAATAAATGTCCTTTAATGCCTCCAACTTGGCCCCACTGTTCAATAATTCTCAGCCGGAGATAAAACTTATGCAAAAATAGTCTTCAAAAGAAAGCAATACAGTCCGAACTTAATGAGCAGATAGAGGTGAAATAAAAAAAAACCAAAGCAAACTACAATGAAGGAAATTCCACAATGGACCAGGATAAGTAATTACCAACTTCAAGGAGATAACAAGGCACAGTCTGTTGGAAGAACACCCACCAAGATAACTTCAGCCCAAAATAAAACATGCTTTGCTTCTGGCAACGCTATGTTTTAACCGTCTCTCTTATATACTATTCTCCCCAGCTGCAATCAATGAAGGGGATCTTGGCCGCTTCTTCTCTCGTAAGCCAAATTGTTTCCTTCTCCATTCCTCCCTGCAGGTCCTAGGATGTAGAAGGGATGGACCTGGTTCTTCCTTTGACTGCCCAGCTGGCCTCTGCCCTTCCCCAGCCTCCTCCACAACCTCCAGAGCCACACCTCCACTCCCTGTCGGCTGTTCCTCCTCTTCCTCAGTTCCTCCTCTTCCTCACTATACATAACAACCGTGTTACTAACTTAACAACTGCAGTGATTCGCTTAACAACTGTGACAAGAGTGGTCATAAAACTCACTTAACAACTGTCTTGCATAGCAACAGAAATTTTGGGCACAATTGTGGCAGTAGGTTGTGTAGTCCTGACACAGAACTGGGTTCCATTGCATTTTATCTTGTTTTCTTTTTTTTTAAAGGGAGCTCTTTCCAGAATTAGATTTATGATCACTGGAGGCCCAAACAAATAGTCTAAAGTAGAATCAAGGGATTGTGTCCAAACAAGCAACTTAAACAGGCAGAAAACATTTGTTTCTCTTTCTTGATTGCCCTTTGAGTATCCCTTTTTAAATTAGAAAGGGAACATCAAGCACGCTGCATGCTTCTAATAGTTCTTTTCTTTTTGTGGGTCTGAGAGAACAAACAAAATTAGCTAAGAGATCATCTAGATCATCCCTTAGGGAGCTGGATGATGACTTGGCCAATGAATGAATTTGGTTATGTCCCACTCCAGCTATATATAGTGCTATATTCCACTTCAACCCAGCCATTTTCATTTTCATGAGTGGAAAGGGATTGGCTCAGGAACTGTAGAAAAGCAGGCAGAGCTGGAAGGCAGAGTTCAACGTGTCATCAGTTTGAGTCATTCCATAGCCACGAGCCTGCTGAATACCACCTCTGGGTAATTCCCTGGTTGGCGTAGGATAAGCATCAGAAATATTTGTATGAAATGCTCAAAACACGTGGCTCCATGAAGTGTAGCATTAGAGAATCTGGAGGGATGCAAGAAGTCTCCATTTTAAAAAGTGACAAGAAGATGGTCTTCTGGTTGTGCGCACGAAGACTTTTAGTGGCAATTAAAGAGAAAAAGGAAGATCCAAACCAATCTGAAGAAAGACAGAACTTCCATGAGAAAATATAAGAGGAGTGGCAGAAACTAGAGATGGCGACAAGAGGGCTCAGCCTAGCAACCCTACGTAACCATGATCTGAGTCCAACCTCCCTTAAATGCCATTGACCTTTATCTAACTCTAACCAGATGCAAATTCTTAGTTCTAATAATTAGCTCTATTTCTCTAGTTCTAGTTATTTTCTAGTTCTAGTTCTAGAACAGGGGTGTCAAACTCAAGGCCCGCAGGCCAGATCCAGCAGGCGAGGTGCTAAGATCTGGCCCATGGGGCCACCCTGGAAACAGTGAGGGACGGGCCCCGTGGTGCCTGTCAGCAAAAATGGGCTCCTGAGCTCCATTTCTGGCTGTGACAGCCTCCTGCAACCCTCTGCCAACAAAAACGGAGCCCAGGAGGGCCATGGCAGAGGATTGCAGGAGCCTGTCACAGCTGGAAATGGAGCTCAGGAGCCCATTTTTGCTGACAGAGGCACCATGGGGTGCCTGGCAGAGCACTTAGGCCACCATAGGCGCCCTCAACAAGTGACATTGAACAGGCCACGCCCACTCTGGCCACACCCACCCCAGCCCTGAGGTCAAACACAACCCTGATGCAGCCCTCAATGAAATCAAGTTTGATACCTCTGTTGTCAGGTTCTGTAAGCCGATGAAAGAAACACCAAGACAAACCTGGTTCCCAATGGCTTTATCTTCATTGCGGACTTTTAATGGCAAAAATTGACCATCAAAGTATAATAGCGAAATAAAGTCAGGGCTACTACCCTGTGCTCCCCACCACCATTTAAACTCTACCCAGCCTCACCCAGCCCTGTACATACCCCGAGAATAGCACTGCATGCCGAGCACAAGCCTGGTGCACAGGTGCCCGTTCTGCCTCTCAGTTCTTCCGGCTGGCATGCCCCTCAGTCGCTGCAGCTGCTAGAACATCCAAGTAGCGCTGTAGTAATCGTTCTCGTTGGCCTCGCAGCCCCCCGGAGGTACGGGGTGTGGCTAGTGCAGGGTGGCCTCAGTCCCCGCTCGGTCTTTCTCCCCCCCTGCCAAAATGGCAACCCTGGGCCTCCCAGCGTCTCAGGACTGACACCTGTTCTAGAAGAATCCTGTCCAGAGGTTGTAAATCAATAAATCAGTTTAATTGGACCTTCTAGTATGGATCTGAACTGCTCACGCACAACAAGAAAACTCTGATAGCAAAAATACACACAAAGGAACACTCAGCATTTATACCATCAGCCTCACATTTTATTCCAAGCTTCAGCACATTGCCAGTTACAAACATAAGTGAACAATTAAACATTTGTCACATTCTCCTTACCGCTGTCCCTCAACTAAAGGGATGTTTAAGATATGCTTAGCTTCTCAAATGTAGGTCTGATAGACCAATGGCACAATTTAAACCTGTCATTATTCTGAGGTACACATTTCCTACCTGCTAGCTCTCATGCTTAAAAGTCTGCCAATGCTAGCCATAATTAGTGCAACAATCCAGCATACCAGTAAGTTGCAGAGGTATGGTATACTATCAAATTTCTGCTCAAAACTCAAAACCGCTGCCTTAAATGAGATCGTACTCAGTATTATTAAAAACAGAAAACCCAAAACGCTTCCTTATGAAAACATCTATTCTTTTTTTTATTTTTTTAAAAAAAAGGTAAGGCAGAATGGAAAAATGATTTCTGATCGCTACGCAAACTCATCCTCAAATTCATACTGTTCTTTAGTTTTGCTTTGTTTTTCTTCTTAAAATATATTCTTTGTAAAATTTAGCTTTTTATGTAGGCCTGTACCGTATTTTGGAGAGAGAGAAAAACATATATAAAATAGACTTAATTCCCAAACATAACCTGAAACATCAGACAACACAAATGAAGAACAGGTCATGTGTGTGTCAAAATTTGACATAAATTACACATTGCATGTTAAAGCTCTAGTAACACATTCTTTTGAGGGTGGGGGAAAGGGTGAACAAACAATAATACAACAGAAAGTACTTTGGTCATTAGTACAGCAACCAATAAAATACAAAATGTCTGCATTACTTTATATATAAAAATACCTTATACCACACAAGTTCAATTGTAATAATTCTGCAGAGGAAAGTGACTGCCTACATATTCTTTGTGCTCAGCTCCATTATTTTCTCTTACTCACATTTAACAATAACTACGTTTTAAAACTCTTAAACTCTAAGGAATCAGCTGAGAAATGCAGGATCTTCCAGAGCTATTCAACCTAATCCAATGGAATCTTTTTCCCTACTTGATTACAATTTGATAATGTAAGCCAACTTTCTCAAAAACTTTGTTCTCAGCCATTTTTTTTTCCTTTTTAATCAACAGATCCTTTTGCTCCAAATAAAAAATGATCGATTTAACCTGTAAACTAGATAATTTAATGTTTTATTGATTCAAATTTGGTATAGTTGCTGCCTGACACTGATGGACTTTTATGCAAAGGCCATGAATTTCACCCAAGCTGCCCTCCAGCAAATACAGCCTTTGAACTCACCTAATAGAGTGGCAACTTGTCATAAACAACTATGGTGTGCGCAGTGTTGACTTCTCAACTGAACCACAGAAACCCAGAGGTGTCAGCGTGCACACAACTAGCATTTTCTCGACCACCCCCCCTCCAAATATATCAGAGCTGTGCACATCAAGGTAACTCAATTATAGGTATCACCTCTGTTCTCTGCATAATTAACCACTAGTTACTAATATTACCACTAAAGTCAAAACTGATTAATACTGTCTATACATATAAACCTATACATAGCTTTAGAAAATTATAGAAACCCAGTTAAATGGCCCTACCTTGAGCCAGGAATAAATTGAGCCTGACATTTTATGCACAGTTGGAACTTTTAATTTTGTAGTCAAGACTGCCCAATCTTTAAATATTACCCCCTCCAAAAGTACGCTGGGAAGTTCAGTGTACTGAAACTTCCTCCAGAGGCAAAATAGGGAATTTTGGATTATTATTTTTTCCCCAGGAATTCAATATTTTTTTTGGGGGGTGGGGGGGNGGATTATTATTTTTTCCCCAGGAATTCAATATTTTTTTTGGGGGGTGGGGGGGATGTGTGTGAGTCAAGACAGACTGTTCCTGAAATAATCCACAATTGCTTATACTATTTAGCAAACCCAGTTCAATGGCTCTTCCTTGAACTGGAAATAAATTTAAGTCTGTGGAGTATCTGAAAAGGAGGAAGAAAATCTTTTTCTCTCCGTGCTTTCAGTTTCAAATTGGGAGCATTTAAAATCCTCAGTCTGATTTTTTAAAAAATATGCTCATTCCAAAGTACGCTGGGAAGGGGTTAGGAACAGGGTGGAAAAACCGACGTTTCATAATTAAAAACACGCACCTTGTAAAGAAGTTCACTTTAAAAGCCTCTGTGTGGTGTAAGTCACATATACTAAGGTGTACTGTTGGGGGGAACAATGTTTGGGTTGAGCATACACACAGTTTTGTTGCCCAATCGCGAAGGCAAGATTATCACCCCACAGTGCACCATAATATATCCTGTTTAGTTTATATGTGTGTGTCTGTGTGTATACATACACACACACACATATACAGTGGTGGGATTCAACTAGTATAACAACCGGTTTGGTGAGCGTGTGCTTTGCACATGCGCGCATATATATATATATATATATATATATTTGTTTTCCGAGGTTTTCGCAGGTATTTGTATGTGGATCTTTGGTTATTCGGGTTTTCTCCCGCGTAAAATTGAAAGTATCTAGGCAACGTTTCGATGAAGTCTCATTCATCATCTTCAGGCTTGTTTCTTTGGCACAGAAGCACAGAGCCGAAGAAACAAGCCTGAAGATGATGAATGAGACTTCATCGAAACATTGCCTAGATACTTCCAATTTTACGCGGGAGAAATATGAATAACCACAAAAGTGCACATATAGCGGCAGAGAGCTGGGCAAACAGCTCTGCATTTTCAAATAAATACTACAGCTACTTTTTATCAAAATATTTTACAGTGTAGTAACAGTTTACAATTATTGCTCGGCTAAAAAAGAAAGAAAAAAAAAGGAAACATCGTGAAAGAGCACTTGTTGATTTGCTCGGTAACACCTTGTTGAGATTCGGTCTATGTTGTCTATGTTGAAACAACAGTTCCCGTTATGGATCCTGGAATCCCTTGAGTAAGAAAACTGCTGGATTTTGAATCGATGCTTTCCCCCCCCCAAAAAAAAACCCCACCCCACATTTTTATTCCTCTCTATGAGCTCTCCGGCATAATGCGTTATCGTTACAGGAAGTGTAATTTTCTACTGTAACCAACAATATGCTGGTGCGCCGATGACCCCCTTTTCGAGGGTGGTATATAAAACTTTCTAAATACTTGGTAATACTCTATTTGAGAAAGTGACTTCTGCGCCACTTTGCTTGTAACCAGAACTTCTTGAACTTAAAAAGGGGCTTTCATTCTTTCACAATATTGACCTTTTCGGTAACCAAAGCCCGTTGAACATCCAGAACCAAACACACTGTCAACTAAAATAAAAGTTTACTAAAAAAACCAAACAAACCCGAAAAGGTAAAATAAATATTCAGATTGCACTAGATTGCCAGTTGTAAACACTTCGGGGTTTTGTATTTTTTCTTCTTCTTCTTCTCTCCCTCTGAGGAAGTCCGTAAAGAAATTGCGAATCCAGCCACTGCACGGAGGCAGTTCAGTTTTTGTCAGTTGTCTTCTTCAGCACAACGTGGGCATCCCATCTTGGAAGAGGGTCAGGATTTGATCTTCCAAAGCTGAAATCAGAAACAGTGGTAAAACCAAAGATGGATCATTGTTCCGCCATTTGTCATGTACTTGTCCTCCTCTGGCAATCAGAGGAGGGAACCTGTGCCAAGACAACAGAAATTTGGCAAGTAACAATGCTCCTTACTGGGGGGGGGGGGGGNGGGGGGGGGGGGGGGTTGTCCTTGGTGCTCTCTGAACTGGGTGGTTTTCTTGCAAACTTTTCATTACCAAACTAAGTAACCTCATCAGTGCTAGTAAGGCAGTAGGGTTTGTTCTCCAATTATATGAGTGACTTGCTCTGTCAGTGGATGTTTCATTCCCAATTAGGTAACCTCAGTTCTGCACTGATGGTGTTTCCTAATTGGGTAATGAAATGTCTGCAAGAAATTCACCAAGCTCAGAGAGCACTGAAGACCTTACAGTTCCCCCTTCCTCTTCTTCCTCCTCCTTCCTCTTTGTCCTTCTCCATTCTCCTTTTTTCTTATTCTTCCACCTCCCTTTCTCCTCCTTTCTCCACCCACTCCTCTTTCTCCTTTCTCCTCCCTTTTTCTTTCTCCCCCTCCTCCTCCTCTTTCTCCTCCTCCTCCCCTCCTTTCTCTTCATCCTCCCTTTTTTTTTCTCCACCTCCTTTGTCAAAATATTCATGAACTGGCAGATACATAGTAACAAGGTCAGCCAATGGGAGCTGAATTGGAAACTGAAACTGAAGGAGCTTGGGCATGGCTCTGCAGCTTTGAACTCTGCAGCTGCATGCAAACAAATCTGTTTTTGTCTGTCTGCTGAACTGAAACTAAGAACTTACAATCTCTCTTCTCTACCATGTTGGAAAAATGTGCTGTTGGTTGCAAATTTATTTCATGTATTATTATGTAAATCAAGAAGTTAACGAATCCTACTGAATCAGTTGTCTGTATGTGCTTTCTGGATTTGATTTTCTGCAACAAACACTGATATCATTCTCCTTCTCCTCCTCTTCCTCCTCCTCTCCACAAATCCCACTCCTTTCTACCACTGATGATGTTACCTAATTGGGTAATGAAATGCTGCAAGAAAACCACCAAGAAAACACCAAGGCCCCTACAATTCAACCTCAAGCTACAGTCTCTTCTATCAAAGGCGAGTTGAGGGAATAATACAATCTCAATAGAAAAATCTAAGCATACAATTACGCTGAGAAAGTGCTTTCTTTTTCAAAGTCCCACTTGGAAAAAGTCACAAAATCTTACCAGTGAAAGTTGATCAATCATTTAAGCCAGCCAACTATTATCTAACAGCTTCGATAATGGCTTCCACTTAAAGCAATAAATATTGCAATAAATTGTAAATCATGTGTTAGTCAAAGCTTAGTCCAATCTCATTCTTGTGTTTCTTTTTTCATTGTTTATTTTGTGTGTCCTATTATTTTACTGCTATTTACATGCCTTTTGTTTCCTTTTTATGGCTGTAACAGCAGCCTTAAAGTGAGGCAGGAGGCAACTAAATTAACAAATAAATAAATAAAATTAAGCCCGAGCTCTGGAATACCATTCTATGTATCCAGACATTCATATCAATATTTAGGACTGAAATTAAATAAATTTCATAATACGATGCAATGGTTGCCGAAATAGTTTCATATCACTCCGAAAAGAAAAGGTACTAGGGTCTAAAACAAATCAATGATTTTAAAACAACAGGCGTTTTCAATATTTATAAATGAGAATCATGGTACCTTTTTTCAAAAAAAACCCCGTGGAAGTTAAAGATAAAGTAAGGGCAAAATTGAGAAAGTTACCTTTAGGTTAAATCCGAGCAAATCACTGATTACACCCGAAACGGCGGACAGAATAACAACTTGTGTTATATTGTAGAGCAGAGGATTCATTGTCAATCCATATAATCTGAAGGGATTGTCCAATTCCTGGAAAGAGGAAATATATTTAAAGGTAAAGGTTCCCTTCGCACATACGTGCTACTAGTTCCCGGCTCTAGGCGGCGGAGCTCATCTCCGTTACAAAGCCAAAGAGCCCATGCTGTCCGAAGTCGTCTTCGTGGTCATGCGGCCAGTATGACTAAACACTGAAGGCACACAGAACGCTGTTTCCTTCCCACCAAAGTGGTCCCTATTTTTCTACTTGCATTTTTTGACATGCTTTTGAACTGCTATGTTGGCAGAAGCTGGGACAAGTAATGGGAGCTCATCCCCTTATGTGGCGCTAGGGATTTGAACCACCAAACTGCTGACCTTTCTGATCGACAAGCTCAGTATCTTAGCCACTGAGCCACCGCGTCCCTGAAATATATTTGAAATATATTGAAATCCGAAAACTGGCAGAACTACAAAGGGGGAATGAGATCATCAATCTCAAAAGGAATTGATCATTTATCAGTACCAAAATCGTTTCCGTTTTTAAAATTCTCACCTTCAATAACTTCGTAGCGAGTTTTAAGACATTGTTGACCAATGTTAGTTCTTCTTTCTTGTTCGGCTTCTTTTCCATTTTCAAGTACAAGTTTATCTAACCCAGGGAGGAGAAACGGGTGTCACTTAAAACAATCATCTCAAGTAGTGCAGTTTTTAAAACAAGGATAGTGTTTATCTTTCATTTTCATTTTTTTAAAAAGTGTTTATTGATATAAACAACCCGGCTCTTCAGCCCAAGAATCTCGGGGCGATGTATAATTCATGAACCAAATTAAATTAATGTTTAAATTCAGGCAGGAATTTATGAAGAATGGGGAAAATGATTAAACAAAAGACAATGAGCTGACAGTCTTAATAAAGATTTTTAATAAAAGTCTTTTCTTTGGTACTTATATGACATTTCTATTCCAAGGGAGAGAATTTCAAGGACAGAGCATCAAAACTACAGTTATTAGCTCCCTAAGGTGCTTTTTCAAGAGGCAACTGGACTTTCTTTGTTTTTACTTGAAGATGTTTCACTTCTTGTCCAAGAAGCTACTTCAGTTCTGTCAGAAATCAGAACTGAAGAAGCTTCTTGGAAGAAAAGCGAAACGACTTCAAGGAAAAACAAAGAATGTCCAGTTGCCTCTTGAAAAAACACCTTTGAGACAACCATGGCCTGGATGACTGAATTTCCATAGATATGCAGTATTCTGTTTCCTATTTGTTAAAGCTTTAAATGAAAATCAAATTGAATATGTTTTTTTTAACGTTCTATCAAATTATCTGCATATCTACTCAGAATTCACTTTTTCTTCCATCTGTTCAGTCGTGTTTAATTCTCAGAGACTTCTTGGACAAGTCCCTGCTGTTTTCTTGACAAGATTTGTAGAAGTAGCTTGCCATTGCTTCTTCCTAGGGCTGAGAGAAAGCGACTGGCCCAAAGTCACCCAGCTTTTTGCCCAGGGTGGAAGTAGAACTCACTGTCTCCCAGTTACAAGCCTTAACCACTACAACCAACTGACTCCAAAAGTTAACTACTGTAAGCAGAATTTCAATATACTGCTTTCTGAATGAGTCAGGGATTCAGGAGAGAAGGAGAAAAACACGCCCTCCTCATCTGTGTTTCCTGCGTCGGATGAGGAAACCACACCTTTCTCCTTCTTTCCTGGCCACTTTTTATAGAGGCACAATCGAAAGCGTCTCAACAAACTGCATCCCTCTTTGGTTTGGTGGCTGCAGTGCCTCAGATAGAAAGTCCCTACAGAGAGTGGTGAGGGCTATGGAGATGATTAAAGAAAACTTGCTTTCTGTAATTCAGGATACTGCTTATAAGCACTATGTGCTTAGAGCTCCAAGCATTGTTAGAGACCCCACACACCCACTTCATGGCCTGTTTCTATTGCACCCCTTTGGGAGGAGGTTTTGATCTGGAAGCAGGACTTCCAGATTCTGGAATAGCTTTGTTCCCTATGCCGTCCATCTGTAAACTCGCAGGGTTTGTTTTTCTCACCGTGTACATGTATATATCCAAAATAGACTGCATTGTTTTTCTGCATCATGGAATATATACGAGTACATGCATTATTTATTTATTTATTTATTTTGTCATGTTTATAAAGTGTATATTGGAGGTGGTGACACTTTGAGGGCTGTACACAGTTATTCTAAGTCTTATTTGGTAAAAGTTCTCACCTGTTCAGTAAGCAATATTGATGTATTGCTGTATTTCTTGCTTGTTTCGGATCCGAGTGTCACAAATCTCAAAAGGAAAAGGGTTAAGGAAATGCACCATATGACAAGTTCCCAGTTATAATGGCAGTCAAGGAAGACTGCATGGACGTGAAGCAGCTGAAATAAGGCAAAAAACAAAACAAAACAAAACAAAACAAAACAAAACAGAGGGGTTAATTCTCCATCAGCACCGAAGTTATCTTTCACCAAATAAAATTCACGAACAAACTACCTCCATTGCAATCCTGTGAAATCTTCACTTCCCTATGGATTGATCCATTCAATTTTAATGTGATTTATCTCTGAGTAGACATGCAAACCGTTTCATCACTTTGGGCCTATTATTTATTCTGCAAGGCCTGCAGAGGCTTTTTTCAAGCCTCTGGGAGGCCGAAAAAGGCCTCAAACCAGCCGAAAAATCAGCTATGAAGCGCAGTGGAGGCAAGGGGGTGGTGGCGGTGTGGGGAGGGGGTTGCGTGTGCATGTGCAGGAGGCATGGGGAGGCACAAGCATTGCCTTCTGGGTGCTGGCACGCGAGCGTGAGCACGCATACAATTTTTAGCACAGGAGCCCAAAAAGCTTTGCCACCACTGGTATAGGGTCTCCTGCTCGAGCAGAGGGTTGGACTAGAAAACCTCCACGATCACTTCCAGCTCTATTTTGATTGATTGATTGATTGACACGGCTGAAAAACAACTAATCCAGCTAACCACACCTCTGTTTGAATTACTTTTGCTTTGTGATTCTGGATGCATTTAGGCTTGTGATGTCCATCTGAGGAGGCACGGAGGAACATTTCTATTTAGGTTTCTTAACTGAGATTTTTTGAATTGGAAGAAATTCAGTTTCCATCAGGTTCCTTACCTGGGCACAGCAGATAAACACCACAGAAATAGTCAACAAGAAGGCAGAGGAAACTATGACGTCTACCGAACGCTGAGGACCTCGTCTCTGTAAATAGAAATAAACGGTGAGTGTGGGATGGATGAACAAATTGTCGTAGAACCTGGGAAACAAGCTGACCTGATCTCCTTTTAATATACAGCAAACTTGGTAATTTGTGCGTACAACATAGTGCATTGTTTGCTGTAGGGTTCAGTTCGTTGGTTCTTCTTCATCATCATCGTTCTGGCCATTGTCTATCCAGTGCAAGATGAAGACCTCTATTTTTGACCCATTTTGCATTCTATTGTGCCTTTAATTCTACAGAGGTAATCAGGGGTGGGATTCAGCTGGTTGGTACCGGTTCGATTGAACCGGTTGTTCCATTGATTAGTTGGCCCCGCCCACATGCCCCTGCCCTACTCCAGTGGTCGCCAACCAGTGGGCCAGGGGACCACTTTTGGTCCATGAGACAATTTTGTTGGTCATCCCCAAAGCAATAATCCAGGCTGTGCAGGAACACAAAGCTGCGCCAATCACATAACCCACAGGAACACAAGGCTTGCATTGCGTACAACACTAGGTAGTGAGGGGAGGGGGGAAAGGACGGAGGGGGAGAACTTGCCCCACATGCCCTGCTTATCCACTGGGCTGCTTCTTTCTGCTTCTTTCTTCTTCTGCTTTTGGCTGCACACAAGAAAAGCAGCAAAAGTCTTTCTTTCTTCACCCAAACTCCGCCAGAAATGAGTCTTTGGGACCCGCAAGACATCCTGCTCAAAGAGGCTGCACCGGTAAAGACTCATTTCTGGCAGAGTTTGGGAAAGAGAAAGAAAGACTTCTGCTGCTTCTGCTGTTTTACTTGCATGAAGCCAAAAGTCTTTCTCTCCCTCTCTATCTCTCCCTCTCTCTCCCCTCCCCCCCCCGAGAACAGAGCTGGAGACGGTATCCTGCGATCCCAAATAAAGAACGATCAATCGGTAGGAAAACGGGGTGGGGAATTTTCCTGCAGACTTTTTTTAGGATTTTCCCAGGGTCTCTGGTTTGCGGGATTTAAAATTATGAGTTTGGGGGTCCCTGAGGTCCAAAAGCTTGGCGACCCCTGCCCTAGTCTGTTCTTTATTTCCATGTTTTGCAGCTCATCTGATTTGCGCAGCTGTTTCACTCAGCTGCTTCACTCATGGGGCTGCAGCGGAAGGTAAGTTTTAGAGATGAAAAAGGGCGGTTTGCAAACACGAAGTGCACGCTCACTGAACCGATTATTATACTGGTTGAGCCCCTCCCCTGGAGGTAATTCTGGACTTACAACTGTTCATTTAGCGGCCACTGAAAATAACAACGGAACTGAAATTTTGTTACACAAAGGACTATTGTAGCTTCCCTGTGGTGACATGATCAAAATTCAGATGCTTTCGCAAGTGACTCATATTTATGACAGTCGCAGTGTCCCAGGATCACATGACCCCCTTTTATGACCTTCAGACAAGCCAAGTCAGTGGGGGAGCCCAGATTCGCTTAATCGTGTTGCTAATATAACAATTACAGGAATTCACTTAAGAGTGGTGGCAAGTGAGGTCGTAAAATGGGACAAAACTCACTTAACAACTTGCTTACATTTTGTGTGTGTGTGTGTGTGTGTGTGAAAACAAAAGGACAGTTTAAGCCTCAGTTGCATCAATAGTATCTTCTGTGGCCGTGATGGGGAACCTATGGCACGTGTGCCACAGGTAACACGCAGAGCCATTTCAGCCAGCACGAGCCACAATCAGACTTACCTCACTGCGCATGCGTGTGCCTCACAGCTGATTTTTTAGCTGGTTTGAGACCTTTTTCGGCCTCCCAGAAGCTTCAAAAAAACTTCTGCAGGATTTGGAGGATGAATAATAGGCCCGTTTTGTCACTTCGGACCTATTATTCATCCTGCAAAGCCTACAGACTTTTTTCAAATCAGTGGGAGGCCAAAAAAGGCCTCAAACCAACCGAAAAATCAGCTGTGAGGTGCAGTGCAGGAAAGCGGGCAGAGGTGGGGGGGTTGCACACACCTGCGCAGGGGGCGTGGGGAGGCGCGTGCATTGCCTTCTGTATGCTGGTACGCAAGTGTGTAAGTGCAAGCACATGCACAATTTTTGGCACAGGAGCCCAAAAAGGTTAGCTCCCACTGTTCTATGGCATGAATTTAGGCAGAAGTTGAAATAAATAAATAACCACAAACCTTTAGGTAGGAGCGAAGGGAAAGCCAGATTTTAATATTCTGGACTTTTTTTAGCCGGAAATGAGGTACTTCTGACTTCTGAGCTCTCCTGGCAGATGTTAAATGACCAAAAAGTTTCGCAAAAAGCAATCTCTGTAAACCATAAAAGAGTTTGAAATGAAACAAGTGACATTCTGCATTGGATTCCTTTCAGGGTAGAAAAGCAGAATGCAAACCATAATTATTTATACCACCGATTCTTGAGTGTTAAGGATGCTTCTTTCTTTATTAGATCCCCCATATCAGGAATCTCCCAAGACCTCAAAAGGCACACAAAGGGATCTGCTTGTGCTAATACTTATTCTGCAATAACGAATGGGTTAACTCAATATTTAAATTGATTTTTTCTGTTGTTGCAAAGAACAGAATAACAGAGTTGGGAGGGACCATGGAGGTCTTCTAATCCAACTCCCTGCTCAGGCCAGAAATATCATTGGGGGTGGGGGGGGAATGGTTGTCCAATTTCTTAAAAACTTCCAGTATTGGAGCATTCACAATTTCTGGAGGCAAGTTGTTCCACTGATTAATTGTTCTCACTGTCAGGAAATTTCTCCTTAGTTGCTTTTTTCCTTGATTAGTTTCCATCTGTTGCTTTTTGTCCTGCCCTCAGGTGCATTGAAAAATAAATTGACCCCCTCTTCTTTGGGGCAGCCCCTCAAATATTGGAAGACTACTATCATGGGCCCCTCAGTCCTTTTTGTCTCTAAACTGGCCATACTCCATTCCACCAACTGTTCTTCATATGTTTTAGCCTCCGGTCCCCTCATCATCTTTGTTGCTCTTCTCTGCACTCTTTCTAGAGTCTCAACATCTTTTTTTTACATCGTGGCAACCAAAACTGGATGCAGCATTCCAAGTTTGGCCTGACAAGGCCTTATAAAGTAGTATTAACACTTCACATGATTTTGATTCTATCCCTCTGTTTATGCAGTCTAGAACTGCATTGGCTTTTTTGGCGGCTGCTGCACACGGCTGGCTCATATTTGAGTGATTGTCCACGAGGACTCCAAGATCACCTCTCATAGTTACGGCTATTGAACCAGCTAATACCTATATTATACCTGTACAAAGAAGCAAGGAAGATGACCTTCACTAATTAATTTTGGGGGGGGGGGGNGGGGGGGGGGGAAATGTTTTGTTTATGATACAGCTTTCTAAGTGTACTTTTTTTTCCTTTAATTGCATTGTTTACACTGTGAATTGACTGATGTCAGATATTTTCTCTTTACCTGCCCTATAATCGAATGCAATAATAGCTGTAGCCAGATAACCCTTGGACATTTTAAGAATTTCTATTTTCAGTGACTGAATTACAAGCCATGCTAGGAAATAAATGTTTTTGAAGGGCAGAGTATGCATTATAATAAATAAGCATGTTAAAATAGCACTAGAGACAGTGTACGATCATGTTTCCCAAAATATAAGACCCTGTCTTATAATTTTTTTGCCACCAAAAAAGGCACCAGGTCTTATTTTCAGGGGCTGTCATCCACTGATTAACTTAACTTGCGTGCGTTGCCCCTCTGGTCTCCTTTTCGCTGGCAGAGGCCTTCAGGAACTTTTTCTACGGTCAGCAAGGCTTTCCTGAAGGCCTCTGCAGCCAATAAGGGAGCTGTGGATTGATCCAAAGCTTCGTTATCCGCTCCAGAGGCCTTCAGGAATGCCTTGCCAGCTGCAGAAGAAATGGGCCGGCCAGGCAGGTGTCGGGCTGTGCGAGGCCTGGCTACCCACAGGTAAGTAGTAGGGCAGCTCCACCCTCCCATCCCCACCGTACCTTAATTTTTACCCATCCGCTCTGGAGTGGCGTGGGATCTTTAATTAGGGCTTACTTTGGGTGTAGGACTTATATTGGGTGCATGTGTAAAAATCAAGCTAGGATTTTCAGGGGAGGTCATATTTTTGGGGAAACAGGGTATATCCAAGACGTAAGCATAGCAGAGATCATAGAAAATTCCAGCATGTCAATTTTTTTTCCCAAAAATGAGCTTTGGAGGGGGGGTTGGTGCTAAGGCTTACCTGCTTGTAAGTCCTCTCAGCCACACATAAAAGGAAGAAAAATATCCACACCAGGGAAACACGAACTACAAAGCACACAGTAACCATGGCTATCACCATGATGTTTCCATTGGACCCGAAGGCAATAGCATAGAGTTCGGTAGCCGTATGCGTGGCTAGATGTTCCAGGTCTTTTTCTTGGGAAAGTCGAAATACAAACGGCGTTAATCCCAGGATTAAGGAGACCACATTGCCAAAAACCTGGTATCCGATTCCTGGAACGTAGCTGTTCACCTAAAGACAAACAAAAACAACGCCAAGATGATAATAGTGTGCATTTTAACAAACCCTGTTCTGGAAATGGTTTTCAATGCATGAAAAGGAAATCTGAATTCGACTCAATGAAAGTGTAAAAGCAAAAGTGAGAACATTGGCATTGGTATATTATGATTATTATTACCCTGTTGCTTTGCATGTACATTGACAGCTTCTGCACCGGAGACAAATTCCTTGTGTGGCTAATCACACTTGGCTAAATAAAGTCTCCTTTGCTCTCCCTCTCCCTCCCCATCCCCTGTCCTATCCTCCCCCCACCATCCCTCTCCCCTTCCTTCCATTCCTTCCTCATCCTCTATTATATCCATCCTCTCCTCCCCCTGGCTCTCCTCTCCCTTCCCTTCCCTCCCCATCCCCTATCCTATCTTCCCTCCCCTTTCTTCCCCATCCCCTATCTTATTGTATCCTATCCTCCCCCTGCTCTCCTCCTCTCCTGCTCCTCTCCGTTCCCTTACCTCCCCATTCCCATTCTATTCTATTCTATCCTCCCTCCCCTTCCCTCCCCCTGCTATCCTACCCTCCCTCCTCTCTCCCTTCTCTTCTGTTCATCCCCTATCATATTCTATCTTATCCTCCTTTCCCTCTACTCCCTTCCCTCCCCATCCCATGCTATCCTAGCCTCCCCCTGCTCTCCTCCTGCCCCTATCCCTTCTCCATCCCCACCCGTATCTTATCCTATCTTCCTTCCCCTCTCTCTTTCCTCCCCCTCCCCTATCCTATAGTATCCTGTCCTCCCTCCCAACCCTTCCCTTCCCATCCCTTATCCTATCCTCCTCCCCCCGCCATCCCTCTCCCCTTCCTTCCATTCCTTTTCCATCTCCATTCCCATCCTCTCCTCCCCCTGCTCTCTTCTCCCTTCCCTCCCCACCCTTATCCTATCTTCCTTCCCCTCTCCTCTTTCCTCCCCATCTCTTATCCTATTGTATCCTGTCCTCCCTCCCCCTGCTCTCCTCTCCTGCTCCTCTTCCTCTCCCTCCCCTCCCCATCCCCTATGGTATCCTATCCTCCCTCCTCTCTCCCTCCCCTTCCCTCCCCATCCCCATCCCCTTCCAATGTATCCTATCCTCATTAAACAGCATTTGCAGAATGTCAACAAAGATTCCATTATCCAGGCCAAAAGTGTCTAAAAAGGTCAAATCATGGCAACAGGACTAAAGATTATTTAACTGAGACTTCTGTTACCCATCCAAGCAACTTCTTCAGTCAATTTTAAAAAAATTGATTGGGCATCGGGTCAGGGAGTCTCCATTCACATTTTGCATTTCATTTTGGGGCTGAAACCCCCTGCGGCTAGTTTAAGCAAGAAGTCAGTACACCCCAACAGCTCTTAAAATGTAAGGAAATAGCCACTTCTTAGACTTCTGTTAGAGCATTTAAAAGCATCATTTTTTTCATTGGGGCAAATTTTAGAAGTTAAAAAAAAAAAAAACCAACTCCAGACTTACTCTGTTCATGATCATGCCGCTGATCTCAAGCACGGACATATCTGCCTTTTTGCAGTCGTTGCCTTCCCACACAATGGCGCTGACTTTCTCCAACCCGGGGTTCGAGCTATGGAACCAGGGCAAATGACCCTGCCAAAAATATATGTATTTTTAAAAAGGGCCATAAAAGGTTCTTAACAACAGCAATAACAATGATGACATGGTCAATAGCAGGTGAACACTCAAGCGAAAATTATAGCTTTGGATGGATTTGGCAAGCTCCAGATAAATATACATATAAAACGGATGTTGAGACTCTGGAAAGAGTGCAGAGAAGTGCAACAAAGAGGTTTAGGGGACTGGAGGCTAAAACATACGAAGATGTCTCGTTTAATGAAAAGAAGGACGAAGGGAGACATGATAGCAGTATTCCAATATTTGAGGGGCTGCCCCAAAGAAGAGGGAGTCAAGCTATTCTCCAGAGCCCCTGAAAGCAGGACAAGAAGCAATGGGTGGAAACTAAGGAGAGGAGCAATCTGGAACTAAGGAGAAACTTCTTGACAGTTAGAGCAATGAATCCATGGAATGAATTGTCTCCAGAAATTGTGGGTGCTTCAACACTGGAGATTTTTAAGAGGAGACTGGACAACATACAAACATACATACTCACACCAACAAAATCTCTCTCTCTCTGCCTCTCCTCTGTCTCGTCTCTCTGTCTGTCTCCCCTGTCTCGTCTCTGTCTCTCTCTGTCTCCTTTTCTCTGTCTTTCTCCTTCTCTCTGTCTCTCTCTGTCTCTCTGTCTTTGTCTCTGCCTCTCTTTGTCTGTCTGTCTGTCTCTCTTGTCTCTGTCTGTCTCTCTGTGTATATCTATGTATATATTTTCAGCACCCAGCCACAGTTGATCCTACATGTTAAATATTAAAATTATTTCATCACTTTCCCATCGCTTTTGTTTGTACGCTTTTGTTTTGTTTCTCTGTTTTGTTTTCTATTTTTTATGATAAAACAATACATAATAAAAAAGAAGACACTGGACAAACATTTGTCTGAAGTGGTGTGAGGTTTCCTGCCTAAGGAAGGGATTGGACTAGAAGACCTCCAAGGTCCCTTCCAACTCTTGTTTATCCTGTTGTATCATTTATTCTCCTACTCACCGGATGGAAAGGGTCGTCTCTGTATTCCTTCTTCATGCAAGAGTTGACCTGTGAATTCTCTGCGTCGGTCTCGCTGGTACAGGATGAGCGGCATTCGGCACAGTGCAAAAAATCCTCCCACAGGACGTCTTCCGTCTCCGATTCTGGCCTGGTGCTTTCTGAATCTTGTCTGGAACTTGAACACCTCGAGCTGCAACTGGTGCCTGATTTGGGGACATCCTGAAGAATACAGGAACAGCCATAGGAGGTTATTGAAGGAACAGCCCAACCCATTTGTGCACAGTTTGAGCCAACTACTTCATTATGTTCAGCCTATAATATAGGAATCTTCCCGATCTGACAGCCTAAGCCTGTGAACAATTAAATAAGGCTCCAAGGAAGCTAGGGAAGGTCACCTTTGGAGTTTTGTGATTGTGCAGTGATTCCAGGCTAGTTCTAAACTTGATCCCTCCACCCTGTCAGGCTGGGAAAATAGTAATAGTGTTCTGATCTAGGCTTCCTTAGAAAGCATATGTGATGACCCAAAGGGGCGTGGCACAAAGGCAACACAGTCAGATAAGCAATAAGAGTCCATTTATTATCTCCAACTTTGGCCCCAATGTCCAGGTTACCTTCGGGCTGGAGAAAAACTCTCCCAGGAACAGCCTTTGACTGAAGAAAATTCAGTCCAAAACAAGGTACATACAAACTGAAACTTAAAATCCAAACACACCAAAATAAGTAATTAATTTGACAGGGCAGGAGCAGGAATTTCAAACTTGAAAGTACGGCAAAACTCACACAGTTGGAAAGACACCAGGAACACAGATAAGTCATGACGATACAAGATAAAGTCATGTTTGCTCCCAACAGCTTGCTGCATGCAGCTTGCCATTTTTTATACATTGCGTTCCCAGCTGCAGCTAATGAAGGGATTCAGGGCCCTTTCCTCCCCCGTAAGCCACACAACCCACATTGTTCTCTTCTCCATTCCTCCCTGCATGCCCTAGGATGAAGAAGGATGGGCCTCGGTCTTCCTCTGAATTCCCTCTTCCTTGTTTTACCTCTCCCTGCTCTGCCCAGCCAAACTTTGCCCTTCCCCAGTTTCTTCCACAGCCAATGGAGCCACACTCCCACTCCCTGTCAGCTGTAAGGCTTCCTCCTCCTAGTCAGCTTGAGGGGCAATGCAGCATAAAACACAATCTTAATCCTGGCAAAACCTCTTTTATTTCCATGGCTGTGAATTACATTCATTCACAGCCTGCAAGGCTTCACAAACAGTCTTTCACAGGAATATTTATAAACACCCACCTTATCACACTTGGAATGCGGCCAGATAACAAATGGCCAAACGCAGGGCAAGACCAGACTTGACACAGAGTCAAACAACTTTTGAAAGCTTGAAACAACCAGACAAACTAATTGCTTCCTGCAAAAGCTCACGTCCCATTCTCTCTTCTGTTATGGCCTATGGAAAGGGGCCAATCAACTCTGCTTTACTCCTGAGTTGACCCTGCTTTCTCATTTGTTCTTGTCTTTAGTATCTCTGCGCATACGCAGGCTGGGAACCAGTTCCAGAAGCACTCCCGCCTCACTGCTATGAGTTTGAAGGCAGATGATGACTGTCAGTTTGCCCTGGCCCCAACTCTGCCTCTGATGCAGAGCCCTCACTTTCCTCAGCCTCCAAGACTGGCCCAGGTTCCTCCCCAACCTCCTCACTACTGTCCGACTCTGCTGCCAGCTCCATCAGCCACAGGCGGGCTACAACAAATAGCACTTAGACTTATATACCGCTTCACAGTGCTTTACAGCCCTCTCTAAGTGGTTTACAGTGTCAGAAAATTACTTCCCAACAATTTGAGTCCTCGTTTTACGCACTTCTAAAGGATGCAAGACTGAGTCAAACTTGAGCCAGTCAGGATCGAACTCCTGACAGTGGGCGGTGAGTTAGCCTGCAATACTACATTCTAACCACCATGGCTCTCATATGCCCCAAAAGTACCCATGAATTTGATGTCCTTAAAAGTTTTACTCGACAACAATGCAAAAACGTCGTTACCTCTACAGGGTAATGTTTCTTATAATGGTGAGATTTCTTATTTCGAAACGCACAATCGCTGGAAGGGCGTTCGGCATTCCGTCGTAAAGGGTAGCTGGCTTCTGGCCCCTCTTCACTAGAAACTTCGTCCGATATATTTGTCATTGTTCGATGACCGTCCTAAACCAAAGAAGAAGTTACTATCAATAAAAACACATTTTATTTACCTCAAACAATGCATACAACTTTAATATACAATTCTAGAGAAAATTGGGCTGCACTCCATAGCCAAGCAGCTCCTACTGATCAATTGCCTTTAATTGTGAACCTCCTTACCTGCCATTTTTAGACTCGGGATGCTAATTGTAAGTCTTAAAAAATCAGTTTTAGTTGTTTTTAAAAAGTACAGCTGAAAATCAAGGAAAAAAAAAAAGATAAAAGGAGAAAATCCTGCTGTCAGGATTCCATGGATTACCCTAATTAAATCATGAGCCTCGAGCCTAGCTTCAAAAGAATTCAAAAGACTTATTAGGAGCAACAAGTCCGGCACTAACCAGTATGAAGCCAACTCTAAAACACATAATTTACTATCACCTATGACCCTTTTTCCCCATACCCCTCTGGGTGTGTCATAAATCACTTTCTCCAACAAAACACATTCACAGGCTAAGTGTCTGGGAACATGGCTGTTTCGGACTTGACACCTGCCCGCTGTTTTATTTTATTTTAGTTTGTGTTTTGAACCACCCAAAAAGGGACTTCGGGTGCAGGCATTAAACCATTAAAACTATAAATATGCAAAAGCTAAAAAATTTAAAAGGAAGAGGTCAGGTGTGTAAGATCCACAACAGTTAAGACTTATTAACTGCTACTCATCCACAACAGTATTCTCAACAAACAGCACCTGCTTGGGAGTTAGATCACAGAATTCAAGGAGTTGGGCTTAGTTCGCTTGTGGCTACGTAGGGGATTCTAGGCTGATTCCTCTTTTGACTCCACCCCCAGTTCTTCCACTCCTTCTGCAGCCAGCTATTAAAGTTTGTTAAAGGGCGAAGGGAGGGATTTCAGAGTACCAATCCACGCCATGGCTGTGTGGTCCTCTCAGCTGCCCATTCAAGGCCACCCTGGTCCAACTCTTTTTTGGAAGGCAAGGAGACTGGGGTCCCATTTCATCTCCAGGGGAACAATGTTCCACAGGGCAAGACAATAGCAGAAAGCTTTCTTCCTCGGCCAGGGTCTGCAACCTCAAACACTCAAAGAGCCACATGGACCTGTTTCCCACAGAAAATAAAACCCCAGGAGCCTCAAAACCTGGGTGGGTGTGGCCAACTCAACGTCACTCCCACCCAGTCACATGACCTCACCTGCCATGCCTACCCAGGTTTTGTTGCTCCCAGTGTTTTCTGTGAGTCTCCCTCTCTTCCTCCCTCATTTCTGTTTTTTGTGTTTTACCTTCTCAGGCCAGGCGAGGAGTGACTGGGAGGGGAGGGAGAGGGGTGGGGCCAGCCAGTGGTGGATTCACCCAACAGAGAGCCACAGCAGAGGGCCCAAAGAGCCGCATGTGGCTCCAGAGCTGCAGGTTGCTGACACCCATCCTAGACCCTACTCATTCCTGATTCTATTGCATCATTACTTCCTTCCTATCCTAAATTTATTTATCTGCCCAACTGAAAGACCGCCCACTTCCCTCACAGACAGCGCCTGATATCATGAAGACAAAATAAAGTCAGAAGGGACCTTGGAGGTCTTCTAATCTAACCCTCTGCTCAGGCAGGAAGCCAGATACCACTTGAGACAAATGTCCAAGCTCTTCTTTAAAAATTCCAGTTTTGGAGCAGTCATAACTTCTGGAAGCAAGTTGTTCCACTGGTTAATTATTCTCACTTTCAGGAAATTTTTCCTAGGTTGTTTCTCTCCTTGATTAGTTTCCACCCATTGCTTCTTGTCCTGCCCTCAGGTGCTTTGGGGAATAGCTTCTTTGTGGCAGCCCCTCAGATATTGGAAGACTGCTATCATATCACCCTAGTCCTTCTTTTCATTAAACTTTTGTTGTTGTTGTTAGTTGCAAAGTTGTGTCCGACCCATCACAACCCCATGGACAACGTTCCTCCAGCGGAAGGACAGGAGATGGTAGAAGACGTCAGGTAAATTCGAGGGCGACTGACGTTCAGTGACTCCATCCAGCCCCCTCATTCATTAAACTAGACATACCCAATTCCAGCCACCGTTCTTGGTATGTTTTAGCTTCCAGTCCCCTAATAAAGGACTCACCTTGTGATTCGGAGTGTTGTATATATTTCGGGCAGTTCCGATATTCCAGCCGGGTTCTTCTGCTCGGATGGCCTCAGGCAGGGGTTCATGGGATTGCAAAGCATCTTCATTGTTTCTACCTGTCCTCTTTCCATCAAGGGAAACATACCCATTGTCGGTTTCAGTGGATTTGTCTATGGAGTTCTTTGCTTTCTTTGCTCTAGAGGCAAACCAAATATATGAATATATATTAAATATATTATTTGGGTAAAGACTTTTTCCTGATCCTGTTTCCCAATCCCACTTCCCTTTCATGCAAAGAGAAAAAAAGGCAAGAATAAAATTATTAGGATAAAAGCTGACAGTATATTTATTGTTAATAATGTATTTATATTAAGTAATATATTATTTATAATTTTATAATATACAATTTTTATATTATAAAAATTTCCGTTTCCCTCAAAATAAGACCTACCCTGAAAGTAGGTCCTAGCTTGATTTTAACATGTGCCCAATATAAGCCCTACCTACTAAATAAGCCCTAGTTAAATCCCACCCGTTCTACAGTGGACAGGTAAAAATTAAGCTAGGGTGGGGATTGAGATGTGGAGCTGCCCTACTACTTACCTTTGGACAGTTCTAGCCAGGCCTCACACACCCCGACACCTGCCTTGCCAGCCCATTTCTTCTGCAGCCGGCAAGGTTGGCATGGCTTTCCTGAAGGCCTCTGTAGCTGATCACAAAGTTCAGGATCGATCCAGAGCTGTGTTATCGGCTGCATAGGCCTTCAGGAAAGCCTTGCCAGGCACTGAAGAATGAGTTCCTGAAGGCTTCTGACAGCGAAAAGGAGGCTGGGGGCAACACACACAAGTGAGGTTAGTCAGTGGGTGACATCCCCCGAAAATAAGACTTGGTGCCTTTTTTGGTGGCAAAAAAATATAAGACAGGGTCTTATTTTCAGGGAAACATGACAATATACTGTATGTTAATTTATACTACATGTGCTATTAAACGGTCACAAATTAATTATTGATTTAGGATATATAAACCTAGTTGCCAATGATGTAGCTCAAGGCTGTCAAACTTGCAGCCTGCGGGCTGAACCTGAAAGCTCCAAAAAAATTCTTCCTGCAATCTATTCATTTCTAAATATATGTTTAATATTTCCCTGACACAAGGGTAGTGTCCTTCTTTAATAGATATAAGTAAGTTAAGAAGGAAAAGCAAAACAAAGGTGAATCTCATTTATTTGTATCCAGCGTTCATTATTTTTAGAAATAACTCAAGATAATGAACATAACTAACACAACTTCCTCTTCCTGTTTTCCCCACAACACCAATCCCTTGAGGTAGATTGGGCTGAGAGTAACTAGCCTAAAATCATCCAGCTGTCTTTCATGACTAAGCCAGGACTAGAATTTACCATCTCCTGGTAATTGGCCCAATATCATCCAGTTGGCTTTCATGGCTAAGACGGGACTTGAGTTCACAGCCTCCTGCTTCTTAGCCTGATACCTTGACCACTAGATCAAACTGTCTTTTATCGCCTGCTGGAACTAACGGAGACCGAAAAAGTAGAAAGGCCCAACCCTAATTTAACAACAAATGCACTAAAATAAGAAACTCAACTGAAAAATAATTAGCAGGTTTAGAACAGAATCAACATATTTTCATGGACTTTGAGAATCTGCTGCCTCCTTTTTCTCCTACTGGTCTTCAAGTGAAGTATAGAAAACAAAATTATGGGGGACTCAAAACAAATTTTGATAGGATGATGTTAGAGTCCATCATTTAAGACAAACCAAGGCTTGACTTAAAATATACCAACCCTGATAAAAAGAAAGTAGCGTGCCACAGTTTCTTGAAGACAGCGCCAAGACTAGAAGAGGTGGTGGTGCCATAACTTTGGACAGATCCTTCCTGGGTGTTATCGGTCGTGCTAGAGCCATCCCCTTCGCGATGCACTTCCAAGTGTGCTGCTTTCCTTAATTTCCTTGAAATTGTAAACAGAGGTATTTTGAAAAGATAATTAACTAGCTGCATAGAATGGACACAGTTTACTCATTGGGTATGTTTACAGCTGAACAATGGCTTGATTAATTGAAACAAGAAAATAATCCCATTTTCATTACTGTATTTTTGTCCGGTATTTTCGAAAGACAGGAAGTGACTAAACGGGGCTAGTTTTCAGCCTACAAAGCTTGCAGAAGCCTGCAGAAGCCTTCCTTTTGGAGGTCGAAAAATCAGCTGTGAGACCCAGTGCAGGTAAGGGGGCAGTGGGGGGGGTGGATTGCGAGTAGGGGGCAGGGGGGGTTGCACATTGCCTTCTGGGTGCTGGCACATGAGTGTGAGTATACAAGCACGTGCACAATTTTTGGCACGGGAGCCCAAAAAAGTTAGCCAGCACTAAACTAAAGCAAAGACCTGCACAAACCCAGCCTAGTCCCACCACAAATATACCTCCTCCTTCTCCCGCCGGTGTTTGTGGAGGATTTGGGGGTCCTTGTGGAGACAATCTGGCAGTGCACTGTTCCAAGGAGCAGCATGAGCCATGCCGGGCCGATGACTTCCGTCAGAGGTATGTTGTGTGGGCTTTGTATCGTGAAGAAGAGTATGATGGCAGCCACTGTTGGGAAGAAGAGAGGATACAAATGGAGAAGACATTCATCGTTCAACCAGGGAAAAAGGGAGAGCATTACAGGTAGTCCTTGATTTACCACCTCATCAACAACTGTGAAGTCTGCTATTATCAGGAGTGGGATTCTACCGGTTATGGACCGGTTCGAGAGAACCGGTAGTTCCGGTGAGTATTTGGTCCCACCCATCCACCCCTACTCTTTCCTGTGCTTTATTTCCTGGGTTTTTTTAGCACAGCTGATTCACACGGCAAAAGGGTTTCAGTTACCAGGGCTGTAGTAGAAGGTAATCAGTTGCAAGTGGGCTTTTTTAAACAAAGAGCACACGCAAAGCGAAGAGTGCGCTCACCAAACCAGTTGTTACACTGGTTGAATCGCACCACTGGCTATTATTATTACCCTGTCAAACTTCTTTTTTTTATGTCAAATCAAAAAATATTTCCCTGGTCTTTTAGAGTTGCCAGCAGAAAGGAAGTAGGGGAAGTGGTGCATTCCTGGAGAGCATGATTGATGACTCTTGCCTACAGATGTGTCCCATTGGAGAATATACATCCAGGGGGGGGAGACCGAGGTCAAGGGTGAAATGAATGATGTGTCTTAGTATCGGCTGCACCCAGGTAATGCCATCATGGTCACTCCTAATAAATCATTTTTTTTAACTCTGAAAGATGCAGCTAGAGACTTATGATTTGAATGGGAGTGTATTGTCGGAGCCCTGACAGCTGGCTCTTTGGCTTTGTAATGGAGATGAGCACACCGCACCCTAGAGCCAGAAACGACTCTCGTGGATGTGCGAGAGGAACCTTTACCGTTATGTCTTAGGCAGAAAGCCGTCATCCAGACGTACCTTGGAGCAGATAAAGGAAAAGAAGCCACAAAAATATAACTTTTGATGTCACTTGTAGCCACCAGTTGAAAAAGAAGGGAAAGAAAACAACTCTAACAATTCCCTTTCGAGTCAGGGAGGTCCAGGGACTTTCTGGTTTTGCTTTTGCAAAGGCCGACCCTAAAGAGAAGCAGAATCAATGACCTGGTTACATACAAACATATTTTTAATTTTAAAAAACCATTTCTTAAAATAAATATATTGATAAGTAGGGGTCGTCCTCGCCTTACGGCCACAATGGAGCCCAACATTTTTGTTGCTAAGGGAAACGTTGCTTAGGTGAACAATGTCCCATGTTACGACCTTTTGTGCCACAGCAGTGAAGGGAATCACTGCAGTTGTTAAGTCAGTCAGACGGTTAAGTGAATCTGACTTCCCCCTCTGACTTTGCTTCTCGGAAGGTCGCGAAAGGGGATCACGTGGCCCCATCGTGAAAAAATGAGTTGGTTGCCAAGCAGCTGAATTTTGATCACGTGACTAGGGGGAATACTGCAACGGTCATAAGCGTGAAAAATGGTCAAAAGTCACTTCAGTGCTACTGTAACTTTGAATGATCACAAAATGAACTGTTGTAATTCAAGGAATACCTGTATATATAATCTAATATATAATATCTAACATATAAAATCTAATATAAGTAATATATATAATATAAATAATATATTATAATACAGCGATAGGATATAGTATAATATGGTAATATATTAATATAATATAATTAACAATAATATAATATATAATATACAGTAGTATAATACAATACAATATACGGTAATATAATACAATATATGGTAATATAATAATATAATATATGGTAATATACAGTAATATAATAACATTCACATTGAATATTATATATTATTAAATAACGTTGTCCAATTATTAAATGTTCTTTTGTTTTGAGAATAGTTCATGTCTCGGCTGAAGGAGTGTCCTTGCAGGAGTGTCCTTGGTGGGAACTTGGCTCTCACGGTTGAAGCCTCCACATTCCTTCTCACCTCCCACCTCCCCCACAGTTCTTTTGGCAAGTTGAAAAGTGATAAGATGCAGAGAAGCATAAACAGTTTCAATCTTAAGAACCAGGCTATTTTGGGCTGATATTTAGGAAACAGCTCCCAATTACCGAAAATCTGCAGAAGAGCAGGCCGAACTGGATGGCGGAGTTAAGTGAGTCATCAGCCTAGAATCATTAAGTTGCCACAAGCATCTAACTCCCTTGAGTTCTGTTAACTCTTATCTAGTGCCAATTTAGCGTTGATCCTCATGAATGGGCTTGAGTGGTAAATCTTTCAGCATTGCAACTTAACCTATGGTCCCGATCCTTTGCACTTGACCAAAATCCCACTCCTCTCTGCCCAAGAAGGAGTTTCACCCCATGAAGAAAACCTGCCTGCTAAAATAAGAGAACATTAAAAACACTAAAATGAAGCAAGTCTCTATTGAATGAAATTACATCTCGGGTTGAGGAGACCAAGCCTTACCTCTTACTAGATCCACGTCAATGAGATCAGGCTTCACATGACCAGTTTTCTTTGGCTTGTTCCTCAAACCCTACAAGAGTATAAAATAAGATATTTACTATACCGAATGCTGAAGACGGGTCACCTCTGGCGATCTGAAATCTATCTGATGAGTGCCCACAGTGTAAAATAATTCAGATCTGTGCAGAGCCACAAGTTAGGAAACTTAACAGCCTGGTTATATTTTTTTAAGTTTATTATTTTGATCAATAATTCAAGGCAATGAAGATACCATTAAGAGAAAATATAATCACATTAGCTCGATAACCATGCTTCACTACGAAACTATGTGGTCGGGCTTAGTTTTTGGGGAGGAAAATAAGGAGAAAAAAATACTGCCTCTGCCTACCAGTATCCATCAGTATTTATCTGGCTAGCGTCCTGTCAGTGTGTGAGAGTTGAGGGCAGTTTGGAAAGTGAAACAGTATTTGCTGTGTGATGCAAGAACCTCTGTCGTTCCTCGGACCCGTACCGAATCGAGTTGACAAGACATGATTTCGACGAACGACGATACTTTGACTTATTCCTCTCCTCTGCTTGTGTTTTGCATTTGGTAGAGAATTCTTTTCAGGTGGGGAGGTGGAGTAGAACTCCTTAGCATCAGAGCTTGTTAGTAATAATAATAATATAGGAAATACTAATAGCTCTGAGGGTCATTTGGAAAAATCCTTTCTTAGTGAGCCCCTAGAAGCCAAGAGGAAGATATGTGCCAAATTTCAAGTTTGTAGGCTTTACAGTTCTGGAGATTTTGTGGTGATGCATGAGTAGTATTTCCCTTTAAATGTATTGATTACAATGTTATGATATCTGACTAATTTAATGACTTTCAGTTCAGGTACTGCAGTGACCAATTAAGCTAACATAGGAAACTTAACTTCCCACCATCAGATCTCCAAGTGCCAACATCCTTCCAAATATTGGGGAAGATCCTCAATCTCCCCTAATATTACAGTGAGTCCCCCATTCTCATCACCAATGAAATTTGCAGACTTGGGAAGAAACAGTTTCCAATGGGTTTTTTTCAGTGGGCTGTTCTCCCTCTGCTCCCCCTGCATCTCCCCCAAAAAGTCAATTGGATGTTTTTTTCTCTGAAACGTGATTCCAAATAGCTGAAATATTATTCCTGTAGCAGAGGGGTGTCAAACTGGCTGGAGGCAACATGTGCAGGCAATGCCTCCTCCAGCTATGCAAAGGCAAAAAATGTTGCGATACATCATATGATGGTAACGTGACAGGTTGAGTTTGACACCTGTGTTGTAGGAGCAGGAATGGCAGAACTTGGAGGCAGAGTCAAAAGAGGAACCAGTCTAGAATCCCTACGTAGTCACAAGTGAATCAAGTCTAATCTCCCTTGATTTCCATTGACTCTTATCTAACTCCAAACAAGTGCTAACCTTTAGTTCAGAGGTCTCCAAACTTGGCAACTTTAAAACTTGTGGCCTAACTGGCTGAGGAATTCTGGGAGTTGAAGTCTACATGTCTTAAAGTTGCCAAGTTTGAGGACTCCTGCTTTAGCTGATTCTTCTGCATAGACCTGAGTAGCAATAAATCCGTTTCATTGGACCTTCATGCGTGGACCTGATCTTTCCCGCTTAACATTTTAATCTTGGTTTTATTTTGTTCTGACTCCTCTTTTGCAATCAGTTCTATCTCCTCAATTTCTCAGGTTCTTCATGATGTAATAAAACATGATACCGTAGAAAAATTCAACGGCTCCACTTGCAGTAAGTTGCAATATCTAAAATTCATGATTGCGAATCATCTCAAAAGATTCATTTCAAGTAAGAAAATTCTCTATCTTTACACCAGCTAATATTTTGCATATTTTCAATCAAGGTTATTATTTTATCATCAAGCACTCCCATTATTTACACTATAAATTACCATATACTAGATGTGTTGTAATTCAGTCCTTTTAATCTAATCAATGAATTCACAAAAATCATGACTTTGGAAATGACATCCCCCCCCCCATCTATCTAGAATAATTAACTTCTTGTTCTCTCCTGCTATATCCTGGTAGCAAATAATTATCAATTATTTGGCACATCTTAATATCAATCTTCCCATGTCTTACCTCAAACCATTACAAGGCAGGTTATTTTTAAAGTCTTGCTGCATTAATTACTAATCTCTAGTCTTCACCTATTGCCCACCGTTCTAGCTAATAAAAAAATTATCTGTCTTATTATGTGGCAAATGGATAACTTCATTATTGTATTCCCTTCTCTTAGCTCTCACAAAGATGTTCCATTAATTTATCCTCATTACATTGGTCATTATGGGTGCAGGGATCTGGTTACTAAAATAATTCACATTTCCAATTATGTTGGAAAGGTCACACATCCCTTTGCCTTCTCTTTTCTCTAACCACTTTTCAGTTCAGGCCTATCTTATTAACTATTAAAAGCAGATTGAAATAATTTACTATTATCATTGTTGAATGACCCCATAAACCCTTGTGGGGTGGAGTCTGGGCAACTGAATGGAGCTGCGTATTTACTGGCCGGATGCCCTTCCTGTCACCAATGTGGAGTTTTGTTCAGCAGATAGATTCTCAGTGTGCTGAGAGAAATATCTGCCTCTAGCTAGGATCGAACTCACAGCTTCCTGATTGTGAGGCGAGAGTTCCACCTCTAGGCCACCACACCACTCCCAATAATTGAAATAATTTACTATATTCACTGTTAAACAGCAGAATCCACAAAGGTACAAAATACTGTTAAGTCCATCTCAACCATGGTCTGTGTTATCTTTATTATTATTTGAGACTCTCAATTGCCAATGGAGAATTGTACCAATTTTTTCATGTCAAAAATGTACTGCAAAAGAGAGGCAAAACTAAAATTGCTTGTCGTTTTCATTTCCTGGCTCTGTTTTATTTGAGGCTCTCTCTTTTTCATTTTGGAAAACATGGTCAGAGGAATCGTGGTTAGCTATATCTATTTTTAGATGGAGACATTCATCCTTCTTGGGTTAACTAAAGTTTAAACAGATTAATAGAATATTCAGTGCAAACAGGACACTGAATAATTTAACTTATGGTTTGGTTGCCACAAAATGATGCAGCTTTCATGTTTGCAATAATGCCTTCTTGATTATTTTAACACAGAATCCAGATCCATGCATGTTCTAGTACAATACAGAAAAACCTCATTTTTCCCCTTTATTTTGGAGTTAAAACCTAACACAAGAGAGAGAGAGAGATCTAAATGATGTTTGCTAATTAGGAAAGAGAAAACTGGAATAGATTATCAATGGCAATGGAAATAAATTCAAGAGCCACATGCTATTATTTAAAAAAAGAAAAAAGAAATTCTCTGATTTTTCTGCTACATTATCATCATCCCAATTATTATATGGCCTTCTCTTGCCTTAAGAAGGAATGGCTGTAACACCCATAACAGAGGAATAGATTGAAAAGATGACAGAACTGGTAAAGATGGGGAAGTTGACTGTGCTAATTAGAGACAAAAATATACATATTACTATGCTTACTGGGAAGCCCTTCTGGGCTTCTCTTTCTGTATGAAAGAGAGAAATGAAATATGAAATTTTGACCTGGACTGGCAAAGATAGGGAAGTTTTGACTGGTAGAGATGGCAAAGTTGATCAGACAATTTAAATAGTTTTGTGGCTGTTGGAAACTTGGAAGCAGTTTCTGGCATTTTTGCTTGAAAGAGAAAACCAAAATAAAAATCAGACTTTGGGTTTTGACAATTACATGAATTATTGCTATAGAAATGTCAGGCAGTTGTACTATTGTGCATAAATAAAAAGTTGATATTATTACTTTATTAAAATATATTATTGCACCGAAAAAGTCAGAAGTCACTGGCCTCTTATTCTTCTTTTTCCTTCTATCCTGACGTTATTTCCTTCTCCCTTTTTCCATTCTCCTTCTTTCTATATGTATTTTATTTACATCAAGAAAAAAAAAACTTTTAATAAAAATATATTTAAAAAGAAAAAAGGAAGACTGCACGTCCATCAGGAGATCAAATCTCCTTCCTTCGTGGTTTTGTTGCTAGATAATCAATCAATCAATCAGAATAGAGCTGGAAGGGAAGTTGGAGCTCTTCTAGTCTAACCCCCTGCTCAAACAGGAGACCCTTTACCATTTCAGACAAGTGCCTGTCCAGTCTCTTCTTAAAAGCCACAACTTCTGGAGGCAAGCAGTTCCACTGGTTAACTGTCCTCAGTTTTAGGAAGTTTCTCCTTAATTCCAGCTTTCTTCTCTCCTTGATTAGTTTCCATCCATTGTCTTGCCTTCAGGTGCTTTGGAAAATGAGCTGACCCTCTCTTCTTTGTGGCAGTCCTTCAAATACTGAAAGACTGCTATCCTGTCTCCTCGAGTCTTTCTTTTCTCTAGACTGGCCATGCCCAATTCCTGCAACTATTCTTTATATCAACAGACCTGATCAAGTTTGTTCTCCTAGCTCCGTGATGGTGAACCTGTGGCACATAGAACCATTTGTGCCAGAACATGAGCTGCAGGCAAACTTACCTCAGTGCGCATGTGCATGCCTCACAACTGATTTTCGGCCAGTTTGAGGCCTTTTTCAGGCTCCCAAAAGCTTGAGGAAGGCTTCTGCAGGCTTTGCAGGCCGAAAACTAGCCCCCCCGTTTCATCAACTTCGATAATTTTTCCGAAAACAGGAAATGACGAAACGGGGCTAGTTTTCAGCTGCAAAGCCTGCAGAAGCCTTTCTCAGCCTTTGGGAGCCTGAAAAAGGCCTCAAACTAGCCGAAAATCAGCTGTGAGGTGCAGTGCAGTAAGAGGGTGCAGAGGGTAGGGGGGATTGTGCGCACATGCATAGGGGCATGGGGGGCCGCATTGGCCTTCTTGGGTGCTGGTACATGAGCGATGAGCGTGCAGGCATGCATGCATTTTTGGCACAGGAGCCCAAAAAGTTAGCCGCCACTGTCCTAGCTGGTTCCACTGGGAGTTCCATTGGATGGGCATCTTATTATGATGGATGTGTAGAATGACCAGGCGAGCCAAGGGTGGATCAAACTTAAGCAGCAATTTTGAGTCTCTACCCACCTAGGTCAAATTCCCTTGAAGTCTGTTGACTCCTGTCTCAATGTCAATAACCGTTGACCATGTTGTCGTTTCAAATTTGTGTTATGTTTGTGTTGTTCAGTCACGAAGTCACATTCTTGACTCTTCACGACCCCATGGATGCAACTGGCCAGCCCGTTGGCCTCGGAGTTAGCTCAAATTCATGTTTCTGTATAACGAACTCTGTTGTGGCCCACAAGTGCCAGGCCCGAGCTGGCAAAGCATCAGACAGTGAGAAGGTTGGGGAGGAACCTGGGCCAGTCTTGAGAGTCTGGGGAAGGCTCCGATGAGTGTCTGCCGTCGGAGGCAGAGAAGGGGCCAGGGCCGTCCGACACTCATCAGCTGACTTCGCGAGCTGGAAATCAGCTGGGGCCAGAAGTACAGCTCGAGCTTGTTCTCGATCTGTACATGCACAGAGCTGCTAGGAGAAGAGAACAGAAAGACAAGGATCGACTCGGCAGTAAAGGCACAAAGGTCGACGGTGAATGCCCCTCCCACAGAGAATAAGAGAAGGAAGGGGAGTGGGGTTTGCAGGAGCACAATTATTTGTTTAATATGTGTGAAGATTTGTTCATGATAACAGAGACTCCTGCAAAGTATTTTCTGCTATCAGCCTGGAAGCTCCCGAGCCTGATAAGCGTTGTGGTTGCTAAATCACTCTTGAAAGACTGTTTGCCGCGGACTTTACTAGCTGTGAATGATAGGAATTCACATCAGCCTCATAAAAAAGGTTTTGTCAGGACAAGAGTCTGCTTTGTGATTTTGGGAAGCCTAGGTCAGAACAGGGCTATCTTATCCTCTGCCAGCCTTTTCTCCTTTTTGTCTTCCCATCTTTCTCAGGGTCTTTTCCTCTCTGATGCGCAAAAGTATTTGAGACATTATTACATACAGGTAGAATAAGTAAACCTTAGTGTTGTGAACTCTATTTGACAATCCTGATTTTCTTGCCCCTGGCAGCATGCAGGATAAGCCACAAACAACAAAGAAAACAGGCGATGCAAGTAGTAAGGAGCTGCTTGCCAGAGTAACCACTGTCAGGCAGGCACAGGTTACCAAAAATTCTCTGCCTTGTCAAGAACCCTTGCCTTCTGAAACAAGCTATTAGGCTTCCGTAAATAAAGTCTCTCGTCCCACTCAATCAGTACCCTACACCATTTTTAAAATTTAGCAATACGGTAATGCCATGGAATGTTGGTAAAAAATTCAAGATAGCAGCCAAGATGTAGTGAACAACACTCCAATTTAGATGCCCACATGTGGAATAAAAGAAACACTTTCTTTTTGCGGCCCTGTTATCCTTAATTTGGGGTGGAGTTCGGCAACTGGATGTGCCTGAGCATTTGCTAGCCGGATGCCTTTCTGCACCTAACATGGAGTTCAAAGCAGAAATTTTCTCTTTGCGCCCTAGCAGAGAATTTAATTGCACTATTCAAGATTGAACTCTCAACTTTTCGAGTGAGAGGCGAGCTTCTTCGAACTTGCCACTCATGAACCACATGCAGCAAAAGGAAACCTGTGATGGATTCCTAGTTTGACTTTTTCCACACATCTTGCAGACTTTTTTATAGGGCGCTAAATTTCTAAGGATTGGACTGTCAAACTTGTTGCACTTTGCCCTTCAATTCTAATTTTTTTATAAAGTGGAGATGCTGGAAATTTAACAACGAGATCATGTTGCAACTAGGGATCGGCGTTATCAACTTACAAAGTGAGCCTGGCTTGAACTATGGACCGTTGTTGATTTGGGGAAACAACCTTATTGCTAATTTTGACGTGTGAAAAGATTTAGTCGACAACTGTTATAAAAACAAAATGAAGGACACCAACACCTACACTCACATTCCCAACAGAGTGGAGTAGACTTCTGCTCGGCTATTGAGCTGAGAAGTCTACAGAGGCGTTAATTTCACACCAACACACCACCAAAAGACATAAACATTGACGTCTCAAAGAGAAAAGCTGGGATTAGGAAAGCCAGAAGTAGATTCTGGTGGGAAGAGCCACCATATTTTATGTCTAACCAAGAGTGGAAAAGACGGATTATTGATTTATTTCAAAAAAAGCTATGAACGACAGCATTTTGAAATGGCGCAGCTGGGTTTGATTGAAATAGCTGAATGAAAAGCTGATAAAATTAAGAAGGAAAAGAGCAATCGTATGGTCTGATTTTTACCTTCTGAATCGAGAAAATGAGGTAAAACCTTTTGATATGACTCCAAAATAACATCTAAGGTGATTATCTATAATGGGCAGATTTAATATAGGCCTAAGTTATTCAAGCTGCAATAATTTATTTAAAAACAGAATTGGTTTGTTAAAAAAAAGTAACCATATGTAATTTGTTCAACTAGGACGCACGATCTTAGGAACAAATATAGAGCAAAGACAAGGTGTGATGCGCATTCACTGTATAGGCAGACTCTGGGTCAAGGAGGAACATTTTAGTGAAGGTTAACAGGTCTTTTTGGACCAGCAACTAAGAGTCAAGGAAGCAAAAGATTCTAGGCCTTGGGAATGGCTTGTCACAATGAGATCTTTGCTACTGAAAAAAAAGAGGACAGGAAAAGAGGAGAGCCTAAATTAATGTGTTTGGGCCAACTAATGCACAGAACATAGGTTGGATAACAAGCAGGTAAGCAAGATAGTTGGAAGTTTATTCTGTGGGGTCCTTGGTTCTCTGGCTTGGGTGTATTTATTTGAAAATGGTTTCATTACAAATGAGGTAATCACAGTGGTAGAAGGGAGAGGAGAGAAGGGGGAGGGGGGTAGGGGAGGAGGGGGAGGGGAGGAGGGGGGAGGGGGAGGAGGACAATGTCTATGGGATCCTTGGTGCTCTCTGAGCTTCGTGTATTCCATTACTGAACTAGGTATGTAACATCATTGCAGCACTGCTGATGTTACCTAGTTTGGTAGTGAAATGTCTACATAAAAGCCGCCAAGCTCAGAGAGCACCAAGGACCCCTCTTTTCAACACCAAGCTACAAATATTCGCTTCTAAAGTTTATTCTCTGGACTCAAAAGACCGTCGCTGTTTAATCACTGGGCACCCTTTTGTTTTTTAACTATTACCATCTGGCAGACGGAACAGGACGATAAAAAAAGGGACAAACACCCAGAGCAGAAACTCTGTTGAATTCTACTGTATAGTGCAATATTAATACAATATCAGGGGTTTTCAATTCAATGTATAGAATGTGAAGGATGTGTATTTGTGTTTATTTTCAATCATAATGTGAATGTGAAACTGAATATGGTATTTAATTTCACTGCACAAGATGCAATGACAGTGAAGTAAACTAAATTAAACTGAACTAAACTAAACTAAAATAAAATAAACTCTTTCAAAAAAACCCCCACATTTTGTGCCACTGGACTTCAACAGAAGATGTGAGAATGAAGAACATAACCACTTTCTAGGTTGCTTAGCTTCCTTTACGCCTGTTTTTCCGGATGACAGGAAGTGAAACGAAGTAAACAATAAAATGCTATAGTGTTGTTCTAAATTTGCTGATCTTTTAGAAGGAGAGTTCAGAACTGAAATTAGTTCTTCCCTGGAGGGGTAAGTTCTGAGGCTCTTTGTAGGTAGACTGACTCGAAATGTGGAAAATTCCAACCAAATAAGCATTTCCAGAAATTAGAAACTCTTGCAAAATTCTCTTTAACCAAGTAAGGAGAAGAAACATACATCCCTTCTTAGCTCAATCTACAGAAAAGGCTAATTATTAATTTGTTGCGACTTGTTCCTGGCAAAAAAATTTTTTAAGATTAGGGATTTTTTGCCCCAGAATAAAATGACTATTTTGAGCTACAGTGAAGACATTAAAGGGCACGTCTAAGTTCCATTGTACCAAAGATACACTATGTTAGAACCACGATTTAAAGTCAAAATCTGGGATCGGATCCCAAAATTTTAAATTGTCTCCACAGAAGATTTAAGTTTGTGGCATAGAATTCATGCATCTTTGGAAAACTGTAGAAATACTGAAAATATACTTAATAGTGTAACCCTATGCTTTATGTTTATTCAGATGTTTAACAAGACATTTTCAGAGAAATTAAATTAAATTAAATTATTATTATTATTATTATTATTATTGCTGTTGTTGTTGATTCTTAAATATTCGAACGTTTGCTTATAGCTCAGCGGATAAGAAGGGAATTTTGTTAGTGAGGCTTAGATGCAAAGACCATTAATCTATAGAAGCTGCTTGCTTAATACACATTTCGGCCATCAGTGCGTACTTACCAATTTAATAAACTGTTCAAAAGAATAACAGGATGAAAAGTGAACTGGAACTATAAACACAACCAGAAGACAATAAACTAAAACTGACAAAAAGTCAGAAGAGAGTGCAGAATGAAATGACAAGCAGTTTTAATGCAACATTAACAAAACACAGCAGGATTTTGCCAGTGTTTGGATTTCTTAAAGCGAGAGAAATGTAAATTTTCTACTCCAATTTTAGGAGCTTCTATAGAAGATACCCCACAGGAGCAAAGTGTGGTACTGTTTATACCCATTTCATAGCCAAGTGGACATAAAACATATACATTTCCCAATCCTGTAACTCCCCCTCCCCTTCCTGATTCTTGTGCTAAATTTTCATCTCAGTAGGAGAAAAAAAACTGAGTTAGAATATAATAGAACAACAGAGTTGGAAGGGACCTTGGAGGTCTTCTAGTTCAACCCGCTTCGGCAGGAAACCCTACACCAGTAGTCCCCAACCATTTTTGTACCAGGGACCAGTTTCACTCAGAAACACTTTTTCAAGGACCGGCAAAATCAGTTATTCCCCCATAGTAAAGGGCTTCTTTACTATTTCTTTATTAAAAACATATTTTTATATATATTTTAATCACGATTATTCATTCTTTGCGGCCCAGTACAAAATGATCCACAGACCGGTACCGGTCCAGGGCCCGGTGGTTGGGGACCGCTGCCCTACACCATTCCAAACAAATGGTTGTCCAATCTCTTCTTAAAAACTTCCAGTGTTGGAGCATTTACTTCTGGAGGCAAGTTGTTCCACTGATTAATTGTTCTAACTTTACATTGATTTAAAACAACTAAAAATATTGCAGAGGTGTAAGAATTAGCGTGTTAAATCCTACCGCTTTCTTAACAAAACAAAATAAGTTTTTTTCCAAATAATTTTCTGCAGGTCACGTTCAGAACTTTATAGGACTTCCTCAATAAGTTAATAAAGAAATCTGCTCAAAACTTATTCGTCTGCAAATATTTCCATAAAACACATTATTTGAAAAGGGAGTTCTAAATGTGTTACTGGAATTTGAAAAAGTTTATTGTGGTCATTAACCAGAACAGGAAAATCAGCATGCAAATATTTAAAACTGAATTGACAATATAAAATGTAGTATTGGTTGTACATAAGATTAGAGAACAGTTAAATAGTGACAATAATACTCAATGTAAACATCATTGTAAAGATTATAAGTTTTTGCTTAAAAACTCTGTTTTTCTTAACCAATATAAAACAAATTTATTAAGGAATGTATTGTTATAAAAAAAAGGATTGCATTCTGGGAATGTACCTTGATTTCTCTTTGTTCAACAGATTTTTCCCATATTTGCTGATCATAAGCCCCAATCTATAAAGGAGAAAAAACAGGATTTAATTAAAACATGGCATAGCAAAATATTGAATCATTGCAGTCTGCAAATTTGGCACGACATCTAAAACAGCGCACCTATGCATATACATAGATATTACATGGAGAAAAAAAGCTGCAAATCGAAGAGATGAACCAGCTTAAATACATTTGATTAATTTAAATCTGCCTTTTAAAAATTAAAAAAACAAAACAACCCAGCTTAGCAATTACAAACTGAAGCACTGCCCGTATTACAGTTGTTTAAACAGAACAGCTGAGAATAAATCACATTTATGCTTCAACAGCATGACGACAGTCTTTTTTTTTTTAGTTTATGACTCCCAGCTAAATGTGTTGCAAATCATAAACGAGTTACAAAATGTCTTTTCTGCATTTTCTGCACTGCTTCAGTAGGTGGCAGCACCCAGTTGATGTTACTGGGCTTCAGAGTTAATGGTGCTAGATAGAGAGAGAAAATTTTAGGTTGGACTCTGAAGTCGAGAATAGCATTTCTCAACAGATCTTCTACATTGGCAAAAGAAAAAAGAAAAAAGAAAAGGACCGTGCCACAATTACAGAAATCCTATTATGGTCACAGAGTCCTGACACAAGACTCAGAAAATTGCTAAATTCAAGAGACTGCATTCCAAGGAGGGACATGGTTACGAATCTTAAAAGACCCACTGTTGTTTCTTGAGAAAATTTATTTGTGTGGTTGTTGGGAGTGGAAAGCAACCTGACGAAACATAATCCATCAACTGAATTCAACAAAGTGCTTTACAGTAAGTAGAGAGAGGGCAGTACACCCAAATATAGTACTTTTACTTAATCCTGGATAAATGAAGTAAATATCTAAGCATTGCTCCTACTACGACAGCCCTCAGAATAAAAACAATTTGCTACGTTTTACTGTGCAGTAGGATCAGTTTATCATCTCTCCCAACCTCCCTTTATCCATCCATCCATCCACCCATCATCTCTCTCTCCTTGCCTATCTATCCATCCATCATCTCTACCTACCTGTCTGTTTGTCTATTCATCTTTCTTTCTATCTATCATCTGTCTTATCTAATTTATCTATCATGTCTATATCTATCCATCCATCATCTCTCTATGTCTGTCTTGTGTGTCTATCTGTATCTATCTGTCTCTGTCTACAATAATAAAAAACATCATTTCGTGCTCTGTGTTCAAACAGGAATAAAAAATATATATATAAAAATAGAAGAATCTACACATTTCTGTAAACTGTATACTTCCAGGATCCTACCTCTCTCAGACCTGCTCTCAGATTGTTCTCTAGATAAGAATTCAAGACTGTGCTAAATAACAATTTATTCTATTGGTACACACCCTGGTGTTACAGATGGTGAAATAAAACAATTGCAGGAGTGCTAGATAATATATGAAAGCCAGTTTTGAATCTCCTTCTGTGCTGAATTTCATTGTAGTAAAAACTGAAGGATTACCACCATTTCAGAGGCACTTCAAGCATTAGCAAGTTATTTATGTGCCGTGCTAAACAAACATACCATTCTACGATTGTTATCTTTTAGAGAAAGAAGGAAGAATAGAAACTTGTGGTTTACCACACGGGCTGCAAATGAACATTATTTCAGTTTAGTCCTACTGAATTTCGTAATTTCATAAAAAATTTCCTTAACAGGCTAAAGGTTCTAAAGGTAGTACAATTTATAAGGCATATTCTACGCATTATACTTTCTTTTTTTCAAAAAAGTACTTCTACTGTATTTTTTTTATTAAAGCATTCACCTTCCTTTTCTATTGAATCCTTTTTTCATTTTTTTTTTTTTTTGCCTTTTCACNTTTTTCATTTTTTTTTTTTTTGCCTTTTCACTCCAATAGGGAACAGATGTCGGGTGTTGTAAAAGATGGAACGAAAATTCTGCAACTGGTAAGCTATAAGGGGATGGATCTAGTATGAACTCTGAAATCTACACAGGCAGTTAAATAATCTGTAACAGGGTTCACACAGAAAGATAACAAAAACGACTGGAAAACCTTTCCTTTTTTTGATCCTGTCATCCCCTAATTCGGGGTAGAGTCGGGATGACTAGATGGAGCTCAGCATTTACTGGTCAGATGCCCTTCCTGACACCTACACAGAGTTCACAGTAGATATTTTCTCTTTGTGTCCTGAGAGAGAAACATTTGCTGCTACCTAGAATTGAACTCTCAACCTTCCGAAATGGGAAGCGAGCATTTTCAACACGAGGCCAACATACCGCTCATAACAACAAATCTTTTCAGTAGATTTTTTTTTTCAGTTCAGTAGTTTTGTTTTGTTTTTGGTAACAAAATCTACAGAATAAGATAACAAAACTTCCTGGGAAAGATCAGTGAGACAGTAGGAAAAATTAAATAAGGAAACACACTAACATAAAGCCATCCAACCTCAGGAAGTAAAGAAATAAGCCCAAACTCACACCTGAATTCTGCAAATGTGTGTGTGTGTATGTGTGTGTGTGTGTGTGCATAGACATGTACACAGTATATGTGAATATATATATATGTATAGAATTTCTCAGTTACAAATTATATATCTATATCTATCTATCTATCTATCTATCTATCTATCTATCTATCTATCTATCTATCTATCTATCTATCCACCTACCTACCTATAAAATATAATATTTGTAATTGAGAAATTCTCCCATTACGGGTATTGCTCAACTTACGACCACAACTGAGCCCAAAATTTCCAATGCTAAGCAAAACATTTGTTAGGTGAATTTGGCCTCATTTCATGGCCTTTATGACACACTGTTATCACTATAGTTGCTAAGTGAGTAGCATGGTTTGTTAGGTGAATCTGGTTTCCCCATCGACTTTGCTATCAGAAGGTTGCAAAAGGGAATCACAAGACCTCGGGGAAGAGGTGGTCTTCAGCCAGTTCTGGCCAGTTCTGGAGAACCGGTAGCAGACATTTTGAGTAGTTTGGAGAACCAGCAGTCCAGTCTCTTCAAGAGAAGAGGAGGGGAGGACCTGGGAGGTCTTCTAGTCCAACCCCCTGCTTAGGCAGGAGACCGTACGCCATTTCAGACAAATGTCTGTGCGATCTCTTCTTAAAAACCTCCAGTGTTAGAACACCCACAACTTCTGGAGGCACGTTGTTCCGTTAGTTACTCTAGCTCTGGAACTCATTTAACCGTCTATACCCGTGTTGGCAAACCAACACTATGTGAGCTGGAAGTAGCACGCAGAGCCATTTCCCCAGGCACGCGAGAGGTTGCCCAAAAGAGCCACACTGTGCATGCGCAGTATCTGGCATGCATGCACAGGAGGCAGAGGGGGGTGCGCTGGAGACGCATGTGCATGCACAGGGATGCACTGCATGTGACGGGATCGCATGCACATGTGAGTGGGGCGCAAGGGGAATTATGTGCGCAGGTGCATGGGGTGCGATGGGAAATAGTGTGCTCATGCACAGATGTGTGCATTCCCCTTGTGCATTGCCTGCACCTGTGCATTCCCCTTGTGCATTGCATGCACCTGCACAGGGGGAATCATGCACGCATGCACAGGTGCATGATGTGCACCAGGAAATTGTGTGTGCATGCACAGATGTGTGCGTTCCCCTTGTACACCACATGCACCTGCGCAGGAGGGAATCATATGTGCATGCGCAGGTGCATGGGATGCCAGGGGAAATTGTGTGCACATGCAGAGATGTGTGCTTCCCCCATGTGCACCGCACATCTGCGCATGCACAGACACAAAGGGGAAATTGCATGCGCATACAGATGTGCAGTGCACAAGAGGGAATCACGCATGTATGTGCAGATGTGCGGTGCACAAAGGGAAAATTGAGCATATATGTGCATACATGCAGCGCACGAGGGGGGTCATGCACACATGCACAGGAGGCATGAAGGGGGCCAGCATGCATTGCTTTCTGTAATTATCCGCACAGGAGCCGAAAAAGGTTAGCCACCACTGGTTTTGCCACCACATTTGATTTTTCTGCAACCCTCCCAAAATACATGAGGGAGAGAGAGAGAGGGAGAGAGAACTAGCAAGTTCTCCCCATGGGTACTTGCGTGCATGAAGCATGGCTGAAGATGCCGGGGCGCACCCCTTCCCCCCCCCGACAACCATGAACAGAAACCGAAAGGGGAGGACACAGCCCAGCCTTGAACTGTGAGGGATGCTATCATATGAAAGTTGGGTTTTAAAGAAGCAGAGAGGCAGGAAGTGGTCCGGACAGAGATAATAACAGATCTTGAAAAAAAAAGAAAGAATGAATTTAATAACTTGTCTATTCTTCAATTTGATACAAAATGTAGAATTCTTATATTCTGGGGTAAGAGTGAAGGGTTTGGCCAAAACAAGCAAATTACTCCCTCTTACTCAGAGGCAAACCTTTAAAAGGATATAGTTAACAATCGAAATGGAGCTGGAAGGGACCTGGGAGGTCTTCTAGTCCAACCCCCTCAAGCAGGAGACCCAATATGATTCGAGACGAGCGGCTGTCCAGTCTCTTCTTCAAAACTTAGCGGCATGGAGCACCCACAACTTCTGATGGCAAGCAGTTCCACAGGTTAATCGTCCTCCCTGTTAGGAAGTTTCTCCTGAATTCCAGGTGGCTTCTCTCCCTGATTAGTTTCCATCCGTTGCTTCTTGTCCTGCCTTCTGGTACTTTGGAGAATAATTTGACACCCCTCTTCTTTGTTGAAGCCCCTCAAATATTGGAACATTGCTATTATGTCACCCTAGTCCTTCTTTTCATTAAACTGGACATAACCAATTCCTGCAACCATTTCTTCATATGTTTTAGTCTCCAGGCCTTTAATCATCTTAATTGCTCTTTGCTCTGTGCTTTTTCCAAAGTCTCAACATCTTTTTTCTTTTGCAACGTAGTGACCAAAACTCGATGCTGTATATTCCAGGTGTGGCCTTACTAAGGCTTTGTTGAGCAGTACTAATATGAGAAGGGCTGTGGTGGTTCAGTGGCTAAGATGCTGAGCTTGTCGATCAGAAAAGTCAGCATTTCGGCGGTTCGAATCCCTAGCGCCGCATCACGGAGTGAGCTCCCATCACTTGTCCTAGCTTCCACCAACCTAGCAGTTCGAAAGCATGTGAAAAAATGCAAGTATTAAAATAGGGACCACCTTTGGTGGGAAGGGAACAGCGTTCCGTGCACCTTTGAAGGGGTTTAATCATGCCAGCCACATGACCACGGAGACGTCTTCGGACAGCGCTGGCTCTACGGCTGTGTAACGGAGATGAGCCCCCTACAGCCGGAAAAGAATAGCACGGAGGTGTGAGGTATTTACTAATACTTCACGTGATTTTGATTCTATGCCTCTGTTTATACAACCAAGGACCACAGTGCCATAATATCGGCCCTTGCATTTGGGTGTGGGTCTGTATGTGTTGAATGGGAGTTGGTTTGTGTTAAGTCAGAATTAGGGGACGTGTTGATTAATTGCTCTCTTAAGTTTCTGGTGGAAAGAAGAATGCGTATCCTTTCCAAATTTAAACCTGAGCTTCGGGACAAACACCTTGTGATCCGTTGAACTAGAGGCTGTGAGAGTTATCACTGTGTAGTCCAATACTTACCAACTCTGGTGTTTCTAGTAGAAACAATGAATATTTCAGCATCAATGTATAATTGATGTCTAGGTGGATGTCTCTACTCCTAACCTAACTATTGATTTAATCAACCTGATCGACATTTTGGCCCTCAGAAAACAAGAATAAAACGGTCAGTGGATTTATCGACCAATGAACAACTACAATACAGGGAGACCTCGTCTTATGATCATAACTGGGTCCCAAATTTCTGTCATTATGTGAGACATTTGTTAAGCAAGTTTTGCCCCCTTTCATGATCTGTCTTTGCCATAATTGTTAAAGTGAATCGTTGCCATTGAACGAATGGGAAAAGCCAGATTCCCTTAACAACCGCAAGAAGAGAGGTCGTAAAATGTGGCACTTAAAAAACATCTCACTTAGCAACAGAAATCTCAGTTGTGGTCATAACTTGAGGACTTCCTGTATCTGTATTCCATTCTTCCCTGTGAACATTAGATTACTGCTTTAATTTAAGATTATTGGGGGGGTTTTCCCACAGAAAAAACTTTGCCTTATTGATAATAGATAATCAGAGTTGGAAGGGACCTTATAGGTCATCTAGTCCAACCCCCTGCCCAAGCAGGAGACCCTATACCATTTCTGACAAATGGCAGTCCAATCTCTTCTTGAAAGTCTCAAGTGATGAAGCTCCCACAACCTCCAAGAGCAACTTCTGTTCCATTGGTTTATCGTTCTCACTGTCAGAAAGTTTCTCCTGATTTCCAGGTTGAATCTCTCCTTGTTCAGTTTCCATCCATTATTCCTTGTCTGGCCTTTGGGTGCTTTGGGAAATATCTTGACCCCTTCCTCCCTGTGGCAACCCCTCAAATATTGGAAGACTGCTCTCCTGTCTCACCTGGTTCTTCTCTTCACTAGACTAGGCATGCCCAGTTCGTGCAACTGTTCATCATATGTTTTAGTCTCCAGTCCCCTCATCATCCTGGTTGCTCTTCTCTGCACTTTTTCTAGAGTCTCAACATCTTTTTATAGTGTGGTGACCAAAACTGAATGCAGTGCTCTAGGTGTGGTCTTAGTTTTATTGGGTAAACATGCAACAAGCTATGATGCAGACTTTTTAAATAATATATTTTAAATACATCTAAATTTGGAGCCGGATATGTTAACTAGAAGCTCAACTATGTTTATGCAAAAATCAGTTGTTTGGTCTTGTCATGGGGATCAAAGCTAATTGATGTTTTTCAAGTCTCATCACCCGTTGTAAATAAGAAGGCAATTATGTTGAATTTTAAGGCACTGGATGATGCCTTCAACAGCAATCAGCCATACTTATTGCCATTTTAAAAAAACTCATGACATAAAAATGTTTTATTCACTATAAGGACTTTTAGCTAAGGGATTGGGAGCCTCATAAAGTCATTAGTTGGCCCTAATTAAGAAGAGGTAAAATCCAGCTCCTGAATGGAGAATTTCTGCAAGTTTTTCTTCTCTTCCTTTTTCCTATAATCTTTTTGTTTGTTTGTTTGTTTTAAACTTCCAGGAGTAAAGAATTCTCCAACTACAACTTGATGTAGTTATACCAGGCTTGACCAGCCAAATCTCAGGAGATTTTTTTGAAATATTTCCCTTCTAAGCTGCATTAAATAGACTCTAATAACCAATAAAGGAGACTATTTGTAGCTTGGGGTTGAAATAAAGAGTCCTTGGTGCTCTCTGAGCTTGGTGGTTTTCTTGCAGACGTTTCATGACCCAACTAGGTAGCATCATCAGTGCGAAAAGGAAGTGGGGTGTGTGGATGGAAGAGAAGGATCAGGAGACAGGGAGGAGGACTGAGGGGCCCTTGGTGCTCTCTGAGCTTGGTGGTTTCCTTGCAGACATTTCACTGCCCAACTAAATAACATCATCAGTGGAGTGGTGTTTCTGGAGAGGAGGAGGAGGAGGAGGAGGAGGAGGAGGGTGAGGNGAGGAGGAGGAGGAGGAGGAGGAGGAGGAGGAGGAGGAGGACTGTGAGGTCTTTGGTGCTCTCTGAGTTTAGTGACTTTCTTGCAAATGTTTCATTACTCAACTATGTAACATCATCAGTGCTAGGAGGGAGTGGGGTTTGTGGAGAGGAGGAGGAAGAGAAGAAAAGGAGTAAGAAGAGGAGGACTGGGGAGTCCTTGGTGCATTCTAAGCTTGATTCTTTTCCTGCAGATATTTCATCATCCGACTAGGTAAAATTGTGAGTGCTACTGATCTGCACTTGAGCACTGATGGTGTTACCTAGTTTGGTAATGAAAGGTCTGTTAGAAAACAACCAAACTCAAAGAGCACCAAGGACCCCATGTAATATGAAAGTTACCTTGGTTCTTTCTCACAACAAAGTACTCTTCAAAAGGAGGAGACTTCTTGCAAGAAGATGGTGGGGTCCTTGTTGCTTTTTGAGCTTGCTTGTTTTTCTTGCAGACGTTTCATTACCCAACTCGGCAACACCATCAGTATTACGAGGGAGTGGGGTTTGTGCAGTGGAAGAGAAGGAGAAGGGCACTGTAGGTGTCTTGCTGCTCTCTAAGCTTGGTGGTTTTTCTTGCAGACATTTCATTACCCAACTAGGCAACCCCAACAGTGCTACGAGGGAGTGGGGTCTGTGGAAGGGAAGAGAAGCAGAAGGGGACTGTAGGTGTCTTGTTGCTTTCTGAGCTTGGTGATTTCCTTGCAGATGTTTCGTGACCCAACGAGGTAACACCATCAGTGTTAGCAAGAAAACAAACCAAGCTCAGAGACCACCAAGGGAATCTAGTAAATCATTTGTATTTGTACCGAAGCGATGTTGACTGAGGTAAACTTCAAGTTCACCCTTAAGCCTTAAACACAAACAGGCAAAGTGTTTTGCCCTTTAAAAGAAAGCATTGCTGAAATTTGTGTTCCAAAAATTCAAATGCACAAATAAACCCCAGTCAGTAAACTGAATCCAGAAAGGCAACACAATGGCTGCATTCATATATTCATAAATGTGCCTAAGGCCACTATGACTTACACCCATGCATATTTCTGCAGTAACATTTGAAAAACTAGGAACATATGGGTGAGCTCAGTGGTAAGTTATTTTCTGCATAAAGAGGAAAGCATTGCCAGACTGCACCTACGGCCTCCAGACATTATAAAAGCTTTAGAGAACAAGATAAACCTGAATTATTTTATTTTTTCACAAACAACTCTCAGTCCCAAAGGTGCTTTTTTCAGGAGGCAATTGGACTTTCCTTTTCTTTTTCTTTTGAAGACGGTTCGCTTCTCATCCAAGAAGCTTCTTCAGCTCTGGGGAATGAAAGGATTTATATTCCTTATAGACAGCTGGTCATTTGCATCCTTTTTGAGGGTCGTTGAGGCCACTTGGAGGTTTATCCAAGTGAGAAAATGAGAAGTGAAACGTCTTCAAAAGAAACTCCAGTTGCCGCTATGTGCGTACAGTCGACTCTGAGACACATCATTCATCTCACCCTTGACTCTGGTCTTCCCCTACCCCCTGGATGTATATTCTCCAATAGGATACAGCCTGTCATGCCCCTGTTGGAATCTGATTCCAAGGGGGCGGGGGAACAGCTGACAGGGAGAGGGAGTGTGGCTCTGGTGGCTATGGAGGAAACTGGGGAAGGGCACAGCCCAGCTGGGCATTCAGAGAAAGACCCGGGGCCACCCCCTCTTCATCCTAGGGCATGCAGGGAGGAACGGAGAAAGGAGCAATGTGGTTTACGGGGCAATGGAGCAATACAGGGTTTACGGGGAGAAAAGGGCCCTGAGTCCCTTCATTAGCTACAGCTGGGGAAACAGGATAAACAGGATAAAGAAGCAAGACTGGAAACAAAGCATGAATTATCTTTGTCAAGTTTCATCTGGGTCTGACGTCCTCCCAACTGTGCCTGTTTCATTATCTTTTGAAGTCTGCAATTCCTTATCCTGCCCTGTCTCGTTAACTGCTGCAGCATGGTTTGTGTTGGTTTTTATTTATAATCTATATGTACTTTAGGTTCGGACTGAATTTCTTCCCTTTAAAAACTGTTCTTGGGAGTTTTTTTCTCCAGCTGATGATAACAGGACATTGGGGGCCAAGTTGGAGGAATTAAAGGGACTTTACCTACTTTTGTGACTTTGTTGCTTTTGTGCCACCCCAGGTCATCACATATCCATAGCCAAGAGTTATCAATCATGCTCTCCAGTGATAATCTTGCCTGCCCGAAGCTTCGATCTCCTAGCCATTATCTATGAAAGCATTTAAGGAATGTACTACTTCTCCCCCTCCCTTTCTGCTGGCAACTCTAAAAAACAAATCTTTTTGAGTTGACACCTTGGTAACTTTGAATGGCCACTCAATGAAGTGTGCTAAGTTGAGGACTAAATGTAATCAGGCCAGGCTATAATCTGTTTGAGAACCATCATTTCATACTGAAAAAAAAATTCTTACCTTCTTCTGATACCAGACGATAGCATCTGTTACTTTGGAGGCCATTCTATGGCATTTATACCGAAGTCATTTTAGGCTGCAGAGAAAATAAAGACAACACTCAATTTTAAACCTTAAAATTTCAACTATGGCAAGTACGATGTTTTAGCTTAAATTGGGAGGGCCAATTAATCCGTCAAATGTTGTCAGCGACTATTTTAATATCGTGCTTCCTCAAAAATAAGACCCTGTCTTATTATTCTTCTTGCCACCAAAAAATCACGTCTTATTTTCGGGGGTATCATCCACTGACTAACCTCACTTGCACGCATCACCCCCATAGCCTCCTTTTTGCTGTCAGAGGCCTTCAGGAACTTCTTCTTCTGTGGCCGGCAAGGCCTCTGGATCGATCCAGAGCTTTGTTACCAGCTCCAAAGGCCTTCAGGAAAGCCTTGTCGGCTGCAGAAGAAATGGGCCGGCAAGGCAGGTGTCGGGGTGTGCTAGGCCTGGTTACAACTGTCCAAAGGGAAGTAGTAGGGCAGCTCCACATACACCACCTCCCCACCCTAGCTTAATTTTTACCCATCCACGCTGGAGTGGGCGGGATCTTAATTAGGGCTTATTTTTGTGGATAGGGCTTATATTGAGCGCAAGTGTTAAAAATCAAGCTAGGACTTACTTTCAGGGTAGGTTGTATTTTCAGGGAAACAGGGTAGTTGTGACTACAACTATTTAATCCAAGTTCAAATGTGGTGAATGAAGCCAATTGTGTGGTACAATTCTACTTGTTTTTCTAGGTGATGTTTATTGGGTTTCTATTTCACAATATTCTTCAAGGACGGAAACTAATCAAAGAGAAAAGCAGCCTGGAATTAAGGAGAAACTTCCTAATAGGGAGGACAATCAACCAGTGGAACGGCTTACCACCAGAAGTTGCACTGGAGGTTTTTAAGAAGAGACTAGACAGCCACTTGTCTGGAATGGTCTAGGGGTCTGTTGCTTGACCAGGGGTTGGACTAGAAGACCTCCAAGGACCCTTCCACTCTCTTATTCTGTTCCACTCTTAATTCAGAATCCCCCTTTACTCTTTCTAGGGCGTTTGAGGTTTCTTCTTTCCAATTACGTCAACACAGTCAACTCCTTCTACTTCCTGTTCAGGAATGTTCAGATCTCTGATGGGCTTCCAAAAAAAGCAAGTAACCACCTTCCTTTGCAATAAACAGCTGCATTGCTAACAAACACAAGATCTGCACGAATGAAACCTGGCTTGGAACCAGATCGAGATGAATGCCTGTCTCCTTATATCCTTTCTTCCCACAACAGCTCAGCTCCAACTCTTAGGCAGAAAATACACAAACGGTGATCAATAGGACAAGTACTATGGGAAGTAAAGGGCTACACCGAGGGTCCCTTGGTGGTCTCTGAGCTTGGTTGGTTTTCTTGCAGACATTTCATGACCCAACTAGGTAACCTCATCAGTGCTGGGAGGCAGTGCTGTTTGCTATCAGTTTATCATTTATTTATTTTTTATCATTCATTTACAGTCGTTATTTATTGAAATATACAGCAAACAGCACTCCCTACTAGCACACTGATGATGTCACCTAGTATGGTAATGAAATGTCTACAAGAAAACCAAGAAGCTCAGAGAGTATCAAGGACCCCACAGTTGTTGTTCTCCTCCTCAAACCCTCCTCCCTCCTAGCATTGATGATGTTACCTAGTTGGGTCATGAAACATCTGCAGGAAACCAACCAAGCTCAGAGACCCCCAAGGACTCCTCAATGCTCCTCCTCAAACCCTCCTCCCTCCTAGCACCGATGACATTACCTAGTTGGGTCATGAAACATCTGCAGGAAAACAAGCACGCTTAGTGAATCACCAAGGACCCCTCATTTCAACCCAGAGCTACAAATGTTCCCCATGTATTTTCCTGGGATGCCCCCTAAGCTTCCTTAAGACACCCGCGCAGTCCTAATGATTTCTGCTCTGCTAGAAAATAGGGATTCAGAGAGAAAAAAAAAAACAGTGTGATTTTCTGGTTATTTGCGCCATCTCCAATCTACATTTCGTGCCCGCAGAGAACAGCCTTTGGAAGGTGATTGAGTGGAGAGCTTCTAGCAAGAAGTCCCACTTATGTTCCCCGGGGCCTGTCTAAAGGATCACAAAAACATCACTTCCCCAGACACAAGATAACACATCACTACAGGGATGTGTGAACTACGAAAATGTAGTCTTCTTTAATAATCGGCTCAGGCTGTTCTTGGCGGCCTCCGTTCATCCCACAACTGGGGTTGAGCTGAATTTTCATCCCGTGCGACTGACCCCTCCTCGCATCGAAAACAAAAACCATGCAAAAGCCCCGGTTTTAAGAATCCAAAAATCAGAATTTTTTTTTAAAAAATGACATTAAGGAGCTGGAGAACGCAGTTCCATACCCGATTCTATTATTCTAAATAATTTTAATTAATTGAATTGCAATTATTCCAAATTCTATACTTCAATGGATAATTAGAACCGCAGAAAAAACAATGGGTACCAAGCTGCCTTCCATGGAGGACTTGGATACAGCACAAATCAAAAAGAGGGCTGTGAAAATATTTACATACACCTCACATCCTGGACATAAACTGTCTCAACTCCTTCCCTTAAAACGACGCTATGGAGCACTGCACATCAGAACAACTAGACACAAGGATAGTTTTCTCCCGAACGCCATCACTCTACTAAACAAGTAATTCCCTCAGCACTGTCCCAACTATTTATTAAGTCTGAATTACTATTATTCTTCTCATCCTTCCTACTACCTATCTCTTCCCACTTATGATTATAACTGTGTTGCTTGCATCTTTATGATTTATATTGTTTGTTCCCTAGCATGATTTGACTGCTTATTAGTAACCTATGACTATCTATCACTAAGTGTTGTATCTTATGATTCTTGATGAATTTTAATTTTTGTTTAAGTACACTGAGAACATTTGTACCAAAGACAAGTTCCTTGTGTATCCAATCACACCTGGCCAACAAAGAATTCTCTTTCCTTCTCAACTTCCCCTACTCCTACTCTAATAAAAAAATAAATTAAGGACCTGGGGAGTGCATTTCCATACTCAATTCTAGATTATCTATCAAGCCAACCCACATTTTGCAACCTCACCTTGCCGATGTAATTGTTCCCAAGCACACCTCCTTCGTTCTTTCTGTGTGTGTGTGTGTGTGCACGCGTGCCACAAGCAATTGAGGTCTCAAAGAGTTAGAAGCTGAAAATAATTTTAAAAGGCTTCAGGAGGCCTGGGAAGAAGTGGGTGAGCAACAGGTTGAATGCTCGGAGAGTGGAGAAGAAAAAGAAAATTTACTTTATAAGCAGCAGATGACACAGCTGCAAAGTATTTTATTTGGAAAAAAAAAATAAGAACACTGTGCAACTTGTGGGAATATTTATTTAGCGGCGTGCTGTGAATGTACAAGGCTAAATCAATGTTAGCATTAAGGAATTTCAAAATGTAGAGTAAGGAGCAAATTTTATATCGGGTATTAAGGACCAGGTTAGTTTATGAAAGCAAAAAAAAAATAAAAATCAGCAATCAGGTAGCATCTGTTCCAATTATAGGACGTCCTCAACTTAAAATGGTTTGTTGAGTGACCGTTCCAAGTTGCAACAGCACTGGAAAAAAGGGACTTACGACTGATTTATCACACTTACGACCACTGCAGCCTCCCCGTGATTGTGTGATCAAAATTCAGGTACTTTGCAAATTGATTCGTATTTACGACGGTCACAGCTCCTGTGACCTTTGTTTGCGAACTTTTGACAAGCAAAGTCCATGGGGAAGCCAGACTTACTTAACAGCCATGTTAACAAAAGCAGTGATTCACTCAACGACAGTGCAAGAGATGGTAAAATGGGGCAAAACTGACTTAACTCAGCAAGAGAAATTGTTGGCTCAATTGCAGTGGTTAAGTTCAAGGACTGCCGGCCCCAATTCTGCCATCAGAATTTATTTCCAGGAAAGCCAGGTTCACTTAACGACCATATTACTAACTTAAGAATGGAAGTGATTCACTTAATGACAGCAAGGTGATAAAATGGGGTTGTTCAACCGTGTTGAATAACTCATCCAATGCAGTGCTTTGCTTTAGCAAATGTGACAAGAAAATGGAGCAAAACTCCCTTAACAACTCTCTGACGAGTTTCCGCCTTTACAACCCAAGGGAAACGGTAACATTCAGTTCCTGATCGGTATTTTAATTTTTTTTTTTGTTTATTAAATATTAAAATATATATACAGACTACAAAACATTTCGTTAAAAACTAAAGCAAAAAAAATAACCCAAAAAACATAAAACATACATTTCTAATTTCTTAGACGGTATGTTCTTATCAAACGATCTTCTAATATTTATTTCATGGATCTGGTTAAAATTCCTATTATAACCTCTTTGTATTTTCCCTTCCTTATCTATTTTCTTGCTGGTTTTTATCATTTATCCAATTATATCAGGTTTCCCAAGCTGCATTTTAAATAAAATTCTGAGTCTTCCTTTTAATTTTTGGGTAAATTTATCCATTTTAGTGCAATTGTAGACTTTCTGGATTATCAGGTTTTCCGTTGGCATCTGATCACCCTTCCAACATTGTGCTGGTGCTATCCTTGCCGCAGTAATTATATGTAAAATTAAGTATTTTATTTCTGTTGTGTATTTATTTTGAGTAAAACTTTCTGATTAAAAAAATATTGCCACTGTGTATTCTGAAATTATTTGCATGCAATATCCCGCAAAAACTATACATTGTTATGTTTTGGGAATGATGTTCCCCAAACCGGTTCCTTCTGGATACGTGGAAATTGCAATTCCCATGTTTGTGGTGAGTGGTGGTTGCGGCTCATGCTGTTTGGGAAGTCTGGCATCATAACTCAAGCTCCTGTCAAATCTGCAGGGTTGGGAGAAACTGTTTCAGGTGGCGAAATCAGGAGTCAGCACAAAAACCTCTGGCACAGAAAACCTTCCCCTTTGGCAGCTGGATCCAAACATTCCTTTCCTTACCGCTAAAATCACACCCAGCGTTAAGGACACAAACACAACTCTTAACTGTTGCAGCCAAAGGTATCTGTATCCTACCACTTTTTTCCCTCAAAGAATTCCAACTGGCTGTGGAATGCAACAAGTCGAAACTGACACCGGTAAATATCGCAATCGCGTTTAAGCCTTTTATGGGTAGTCCTCGCCTGACGAACAATGTTTTGGTTACTAAGGGAGACGTTAAGTGAGTTTGCACCGTCCTGGGGGGCGTGTGAACCCTCCCTTCCTGAGACTTTCCAACAAAAAAAGTCAACAATTTCAGATTTTAACAGAGTTGGAAGGGACCTTGGAGGTCATCTAGTCTAACCCCAACCCCCCGCCCCAAGCAGGAGACCGCAACCATTTCTGACAGATGGAAGTCCAACCGTTTGGCTAATTGAACAACTGCAGTGATTCGCTTAACAAATGTGGCAGGAAAAGTCCCAAAATGGGGGCAAAATTCGCTGAAAAATGTCTTGCTTAGCAACATCGACTTTGGTTATAATTTATTGTGGCCGTAAGTTGAGGACTACCTGTTTTACAAAATGAAGAACTGCACATAGAATTTCGCTACAGTTATGTGTCGGGTGCCGGGAAAATCAGGAGATTCAGGCAGTTCAAATGAATGTAAAGACTTATTGCAAGCTTGAGTTCTCTACAAGAATCTGGTCAACTAACAGTCAAGGGAAATGAGCGGGAGATAAGAATAGAAAGGAATTCAGGGTGAGCTGGAGTTAGATTTCTTGTGGGTGCGCAGGGACTCGTGACTGATCACATGTTTGACCTCTCTCACCATCTCAACCTGGACATCTCCTACACTATGTTGCTTTTTTCCTAGGAGAGCTTAATATCAGTTAAGTACTGGTAGTCCTCGATTTACAACAGTTCATTTAGTGACCGTTCAAAGTTACGGCATTGAAAAAAGTGACTTACGACTGTTTTTCACACAACCGATGTAACATCCCAACAGTCACACAGTTTATGTTTGGATGCTTGGCAACTGGTTCATATTTACGACGTTTGCAGCATTCTGGGGTCATGCAATCCGTCTTTTGCGACCTTCAGATAAGCAAAGTTAATGGGGGAAGCCAAATTCACTTAACAACCAGATTACTACCTTTTCAACTGCAGCCATTCACTTAACTTGCGCCCTGCCCTCAGGCATGCACGTGTGACCCATGACTCCGGTGCATGCAATCCCTGCATGTGCACCCCACCCTGCGCATGCATGTGTGCCCCCCATGTGTGCGCCCCGTCCCTGCTCATGTATGTACAACCCCCGCATGCGCTCCGTCCCTCATGCATGCATGGCAGAGCTGAGCTGGGGCAATGGCCCGTGTGCCCAAAGAGGGTTCTGTATGCCACCTCTGGCCACACGTGCCATAGGTTCACCATCATGGCCTTAGCCCATTACCCATTTAATTTTTTTAATTACGGGCTGACAATGAATTTTGTGCTGGTTTTTGGAGAGCACACAACCTTCTCAAAGACAATGAGCATCTAATTTGTCCTTCCACCCAACAAAAGCCTCTCTTAATCTACATGCAGTACCAAGATCAAATTGTTCTAAAAAAATTCATTTTTTTCCTAAAGTCACAAAGATGGTACCACCAAATCCCTCCTCTATTTAAACATCAAGGTGTATTATTATTATTATTATTATTATTATTATTATTATTATTATTAAATAATAATAATAATAATATTCAGATGTTTAATTGCCTCCAACAATTCAACAATCCTGTTGACAAAGAGGTAGTAGTAGCCCCGGGGCTTTTCTCAGTAGTGTCAATTTCATTCCTAAAGATGGGTCATTTTAACATGGAATAAATTGATACGTAGCGCTGAATTCTGAGTTTTGTTTGCCTTACTCATACTCGCATGTATTAAGACAAACCCTTAGCCAAATAAAGGGAAAAGTCAAATGTTTACTCAAATGTTTGCAAACAATTAAAATATTAGGATTTTTCATGCTTGTGTGAGCCGGATGTTTGTGAAGAAGCCGTAAGCCCTCCACTTGCAACAGGCCGTTTAATGACCGAAGTCAGCATGGAAGCAAAAGCGAGTGACTTATGACCGTTTTTCACACTTAACGACCATCACACCTCGGTCAGGCGATCAAAATGGAGGACGTTCGGGCGACCAAGTCCTATTTATGATTGTGGCAATGTCCCAGGGTCATTGACCAGCAAATTCGCCGGATTCATTTAAGAGCCACGTGACTAACTGATCCACTTCACGGAACAACTGTGGCCACAGACAGCTTGGAAAAGGGGGCCAAAACTCGCTTAACAAACGTCTCGCTCAGCCACAGAAATTGTGTTCGTAAATTGAGGTCTATCTGTATTTCAAGAGGCACTGTTAACTTAATGCAAACTGAATCACCTTTCCATTCCTCTTTTTTTTTGTCTTGCAACTACATATAAGAGTCTATTCAAGATCTTATTTAGGAAACTGTATGGGGAAAAAAAACCCAGAACAACAAGAGTTGAAAGGGACCATGGAGGTCTTCTAGTCCAACCCCTGCTCAAGCAGGAGACCATATATAATTTCAGACAAATGGCTGTCCAATCTCTTCATTAAAATCTTCTAGTTTTGGACCACCCACAATGTCTGAAGGCAAATTGTTCAACTGATTCATTGTTCTGACTGTCAGCAAAATTTTCTCCTTAGTTCAGCTTTTTGGGTGAAAGCCACTCAAGGGTCGAGAAGGTTGTTCATTCCAAACGCTAGTTAGAAAAAAAGGACTTCCCATTTCTCCTCTGGTGTCCTTTGCCAGCTGTTCCATGAATAGCAGCATTTTGTCTGCACAAGTAACAGCTTTGTGAATTGATTCGAAACCACGATGCTAATTTCCCTGTTCTAAAATATTTTAAGTCTATCCCTCTACCATGTTCATTATACATAGGATGCATCAATCATTCTCAGCTAATATTTTCCTGTTCCCTTTATATTTATAAATTTATA